>JAVLVB010000563.1:214177-224276 GCA_032876305.1 Orestias chungarensis | reverse complement strand
TATATATATATATATATATATATATATATATATATATATATATATATATATATATATATATATATATATATATATATATATATTATAGGCTCTATGTAAATGAAAAGGTAAAAAAAATGTGGATTTATCTGCCACCAAACACGTAGCCCTAAGAGGAGACTACGGGTCTTCTGTGAGGAACCAGAGCTACCTTGGTGTTACTGCACATCTAATTACTGCTCCATGGGAATTAATGTCATTCACATTGAGAATAATGAAGACAAAGGAGTGTAAGTTCGCAGAGGCATATGCTGAACATTTCATATCAGTGGCATGTGAGTGGGAAATTGACACCTGCCACTAAACGTTTGCAATTTTAACACATGCCTTGTGTGGCTCATATCCTACAGAGATGTATCCCTGTGAGTCTTGGTGACAGTGGATTTTTAAGAGCATTTTCCAAGTGTTGGAAAATTGTTGGCCACTTCAAACATAGCCCAGCTAACACTTCAAAGCTGAAAACAAGGCAGGCATCCCTCCAGGATGTGCCAACACGTTGGATCTCGACACTAGAAATGGTGAAGGCTCTAAACTCCAACCAAGAAGCAATTAAAGTGACCCTAAACCAACACAGCTAAAAAATGTTCTTGCTGACACCACAGGAATTGGACAAACTGGAGAAAATTGTATAAGCAATCTATATAAAATCTAGGGGGACAACATTTTTTTTGAAAGAAAACTGATTTGTGTTCATCTTGTTTAAATAAAGATGTGGGGAATTATATGTTTCCTGCTCAGTGTTACTCCCAGCCCTATGTCACGTGCGTTATGTGATGGGAACCTCTGAATATGACCCTGTGTATATAGCAGATTCAGAATCAGATGAAGAAATTCTGCCTGACTCAATCATTCACTTGGACAGAGCAGAGTCCATCTTTAGCATGCAGGACTGTGCGTTGGAGTGGTGGTCAGCTCATTCAGGAGCACATGAACAGCTATCACTGGCTTGCAAATATCTCCCAACTCCTACAACCACTGTTCCATGTGAGAGACTGTTCTCAGTTGCTGGTAAAATTGTAAATAAGAAGTGGTCAGCTCTCCTCACAGATAATGTCAACAAGTTAGTTTGTCTTAGTAACTGGCTGAAATAGTAGTAACAGGGCCACATTAGAGTGGGTAAATGTTTGGAGAACATTTTTAGACTGTTCAAGGTGTTCAATAAACCTGTGAAGTGTGAAATATTCTAATGGAAATTTAAATGTGACTAATATAGATTAAATCATATGTGAAAGGGAGGCACCGCACAACAGCAATGCACAATGGATGATCACTCTACAAAAAGATCACAGCAACTTCCCTGAGCAGGCCTCATTAACTATCACAGTGAAAGATGTCAAAGGTATGAAACACTGGACAGCACCAGGACATATTATTCATGCTTACTGGCTAAAGAAATTTAATGTCCTCCTTGAGCAAATGGCAGCTCAAATGAACCAGCAGAAAGTGCGACTCACCCCTAATGGTTAACTGAAGGGCACACAATCCGGATCCAGAAGGATCCCTCAAAGGGTTCAGTCCCATCCAACTATCGGCTAATAACCTGTCTCTCTACAACATGGATTTTCATGTCAGGCATCACAGCGGCTAAGATAAGTGAGCACATGGATCAATACATGAGCACACCATGGAAGGGCATCGGCATAAAAAGAAGAGGGGTCAAATATCAACTCCTGGTAGACATAACAATACACACAACCATAATGTCATTTGGACTAGAAAAGTGTGGTCAGATGTTTAAAAAGAGAAGTAAGGTCATCCACACTGAAGGGTTCTCACTCCCAGAAAGAACAATAGCAGGCAATGAGGACAGTTACAAGTACCTGGGAATACACAAGCAAATGGCTACCTCTATGAGGCAACAAGGAAAGGAGCCACAGCCAAATAACTACAATCAGTAAGGCAAGTCCTGAGAAGCCAGCTCAATGGAAAGAACGAGATCTCTGAGATTAACAGCTAAACCTTACCAGTTACCAGATATCCCACATGATTAATAAGCTGGCCAGAAGAGAAGATAAAGACCATGGATGTTAAGACTTGGAAGCTACTGACCATGCCTGGAAGGTTCCACCTGAAATCCATCACTCATACACTGAACACGGGCCGCAAGGAAGGAGCCAGAGGACTAGTCAGTGTCAGAGCCACTCTCCAGGATGAAACATCCAAGATTCATAAATACATCAAGGACAAAGCCCCAACAGATGATGTGCTCAGTAAATCTCTCAGACAATGGGGAACAGAGAAGAAGACACTGGAGAAACCACCATGGGAAAATAAGCCCCTACAAGGGATGTACCACTGAATGGCTGGAAGGAGCTGGACTAAAGGACAGCACAGAGGGTCTAGTGTACTGAAATATGTGCAGAATATGGACTGGAATTCCCAAGATCAATGTGGGACATACCCCCAATGGTGGTGGAGAATGACCGAGTCTTCCAGATCCAGACAGACAAAATCATTGTGGAAAAAGAACCAGACATTGTGGTCTATGATAAACAACAGAGGACAGCTGTTGTGGTGGATGTAGTAATACCAAGCGATTGCAACGTTAAGAAAAAGGAGCAGAAGAAATACCCGGGCCAACTGGAAAAGGCCTGGAGCTTAAAGATCACAGTGGTACCTGTGGTAATTGGGGCCCTTGGGGCAGTCACCCTCAAGCTGGAGACAGTGACTAAAAAAGATCCCAGGAACAACATCAGACATTCACAAATGTGCAGATCTGGGCACAGATCCTAACCCTAAACCCCCCAAGATACTCTGCAGAACCCTCAAGCTCCCAGGCCTCAGTAGAGGACCCGAGTATGAGCATGTGTGACCACCTGCGGAGGGTGAGAATATATATATATATATATTTATATATATATATATATATATATATATATACACACTATGTACATATATATACCATTATTCATTCATGCAAGCTGTGATGACAACACCATCTGTCGTCTGCGCTTATGCTTCACACCTGCACCTCTGCCCACGGTTGTTTGATTCACTCCCGCTGGCCTACTCTGAACTTTCCTATCTGTGGACAACACACTCCTTTCGTCATCCTGACCACTACCTCCTGTCTCATCTTATGGTTTGTCAGCGTGATTCTGCTCAAATTGAGTAGGGCTTAGCTACTGTTTTGAATTCTATTTCCTTGGTTTCCACTGAATGAAGGGGTGACATAAAAGGATTCCTTTATAACAGTAACAATCACACATTATGACCAATATTATCTTTCATATTTTTAATTAACAGCAGCATTTTGGTTCCACTACATCAGAAGATTGGTGTGTGTAATTTTGCTTGTATGTAGCACTTCAGTGTATTTGAGCCTCTTGTTCTGGTGACCAAAGGTGAAGAAGAGTGCACATATTCATGGACTTTGTGCTTTTTTGTTTGCTGTATGACAGAAGGCTTGTGAATGGTTGGCTCACACCTTAGGGACAGAATGTAAGCCTTTCCTTTAAATAGGATATTATATGGAATGCTGAACACAACTGACATCAGCCCTTGCTAATTTATAACTTTCATCCAGATTAACTACTGAACTGTGGGTAATAAGATGAAAACATATAGAACCACTGATCTAAAGTACGTAAAAACATAAAGACGGTGTCTGTTTCATATAACATAGATCAACATAAAGCATTTCGTCTTGATGTTGATAAGAACCTGAAATAGTTGATGCCAAAAAACAAATTTGAGGTTTTATTAAGGTTTGAATTCAATAAATTACAAATCACATTTTTTTAATAAGAAAGAACAACCCTTGTTTAGAAAAAGTTTCACCCCACGTCTTGTTTATTATTTTGGAAAGCTGCGTTTTGTTTAACAAGGTTTATGCGGAAATGTAAGAACCTAAACTTCAGGTGCAATGTCTTTTATATGACCTCAAGACTACGGCAAACTTTACCCACTAAGAGGAAACAATTAAAAAATTAATGAATTAAATTCAATAAGAAATTATTTATTATACTTGCATTACATCAAGACTGCAACAATAACATTTCACAAAAGTTTTTTTTTTCTGTGTTGTTTGACTTTTTCAGGTATTTTGTTACTTCAGTAGCTTTTTAAGAAATTTTGTAGTTTGGAAACTAACTTGGTCAATCATAAACCTTTCCTATATTTTCTATAGTAAACATTTTTAATAAACATATGTTTTGAGTTACCAACGAAACCAAATATCACATGGATTTACATGTTAACTATGAACTAAATATTTGTCCAAAATAGTAACAAGTCTGCCATAAAGGGATAAGTTCACTATTTTAAAAAGAAAACAATAACAGTTAAAAGAGCTACTTCAACATGCTGCCACCTTGTGTGGCACAATTCGTGAATTAAAATATAATAAAGAAAATACATAATCTAAAACATATCTAGAGAAACACATTTTGTAACCGCTACTTTGTAGGAAGTTAGATTATAAACAACATTCAATATTCATTTATTTTGTAGCACCAGGGTTAAGCGCTTAGATTGTAATGTCAGGCAAGGAATTAGTAAAATTAATCAGATGCATCTCTAAAAAATCCAAAGTTGAATAAGTTAGCTTTCAGGCACATCTTTCAAACACCTTGTGAACCTCCCCTAAACTCTTACATGGTCACTCTTTCACAATCCTCTCAAGGCTATGAATATCACTAAAGCTTGTGCACATTGATGTGGGAAAAAACGCAAGTACTAGTTAAGTAAGAGTCACTCAGTCATCTTTATTCAGACACATTTCACAATAGTATTGGAAGTTCACAGAAAACCCCAGCATAGGTTGAAAAATAGCAAATGGGAAAAGTACAGCAGTTTTATGTATGACAAAAAAAAGGTAAGAAAACTTGGGTAGACATTTCTATGGTATGCTGAAGGTAATTTGTCTGGGGTAAACGACTTACCTCCTTTCATAAGCAAAATATTGTATCATACTTATGTCTTGGTTTTGTTAAAGGCTCTGAATCACATAAAGAAAGAAACTCAGGCGAACATGAATCAGCTAAAAGGGATTTCTTGAACACATAAGTTTAAAAGGAAATTAGAATGTGCACGAAGATGTCTGGTCTGGAACAGGAAACAGTGGTATGGGGAACTGGGTGTTCTGAGGGGAAGACAGACACAAGAGTGATTATTGTTTGGTGTGGATCTTACTTCAGGGTGTTGTATATCCACCAGAGAGAGGTTTATAAATCCAGGGTTTTGGGTTTTGGGCGTGATGGATCCAGAAGGCGCAGATAGAGGAGAGGAGGCAGAGGTTGTGTTGCTGGCGCGGACAGGCAGCGCAGACTTGAGTGTTGGATTCTAGTGATTGTAGAGAAGTGGTTTCAGCAATGACTTGAATTAGATCCAACTGAAGGTTATTTTTTTTATTGGCTGTTGGGTGGAAGAATCTTGCTGAAGGTTTGTACAAGTTGGTACCTCGGTTGCAGTCACAAGAGCTGGGTATTGGGGATTGTTGTAGGAATATACACAAACAAGGAGGTCATAGAAAACAACAAGTACTGTTTGTTTGGGTACAATGAAGCAGTAACACTCAGGTGTCAAATGACTGCAGAGTCACTTCTCTTAAATTGCCCAGCCTGATCAGGAAGATGCTGTAGCCAGTTCTCCAACCCCAGGGAAATCAGTCTCCTGCGTGCCTCTGGAGAAACAACAAGAAACAAAACTGACAACTTTATTTTTGAGAGAGACAATATGTAGTCTGAAATCATTGAAGTTAACTTTGCCTTTACAATCATCTTCATTTTTTCTACTTACCATTTTCACTCGATTTTTCACAACATTATGCGTATGAAAAGTTCATCTACCGTCTGCTCATCCTGTAAAAGGATTAGAACAGAACTGGTGTTTTTTGTTTCTCCAGCAGTCATTTTTGCTAAAATGCATTGATCATGATTAACGTTTAAAGTAATGAAAGGGTAAAACATCATACGGGTTTGCACTTTACACTGAATGTAATATGTTTAGTTGTTTTTATCTGTCCAAGCTGCCCTCTAACTAAGGTTAACTAACTAAGCCTAACTAAGGTTTTCTCTACTGCAACAGCAAAAACTCTAAAAACCATTTCAAAAGAGTATATTTTCTTGTTTTGCTTAATTCCACAAGGTAGTACTTTACAAAATATATATATATATTTTCTTTTTCTTTCTGATGTTCCAATGGGCCCACAGCTGTTGGATATATTTTAATGTTTTATTTTTGTAAAAGAAAAATTAAGTGAAATGGATCTGGTTGAGATCATTGAGGTAGAATATTAATAAAATAAGATTTAAAGTTAATGTTAAAACACATGATATGCTATTGCGGATTTCAGAAATAAAGCAGGCTCCCTAAATAATAATTTTCAGAGCTGGTTAGCAAGCCAATGTGCTTAAGAAACACTGCTCTAACCCAAGAATCTCTCATCTCCAGCATAGGGTTGAATTCTGTCCCAAAGAGTAAAGCACCATTTTTATGCTATTATTGTTTTATCACAAGCCTGTGGCTGTATTTCATTCAGTGCCAAATACAGAGGCATTAAGATCTTCTGTTAAATCCAGAGAGGAAATAAAATCTTATCTTTGCCCATCTGTATTGTGTTTTTGAAGTTTGATTAGCTGTTGGGCAATGCCAAGCATATGCATCTGGTATGTGGTCTTTTTTTCCTGGCTGTCGAGAGGAATTAGTATTTTTTCCTACTTAATTCCTCATTGATATCTAAAAGTTTGATCTGACTTGTTTGTCCCACACATATGAAAAATGCTGAACGTATTAACATAGAGGGTATTTAAGCATTAGCCGATCCAGGAAATGCAAATCATGTTGTCGTCATTCTCAAAGCCCTTGCAATATACCAATACTCTCCATAAAGTGATAAGCTCAATCAGCAGAAATAAAAAAAAATAATAATAATAATTTAGATTTGCCACATGAATTTGATAAAGGATCTCACTGTCCCTAACATTAGCTTTCTTTTTAAACAGATCTCTCCCGAGGTTTGGAAAATAAATAGACCACATGTAGATGGTACAAAAGTAAAGAGGTTTTCTCACACTAGACCAAGATATGCCCATGATGTAAAATCATCTACCACCCAGTCCTAACACTTACATGTCAGTTGCTTTTGGTGGTGGCAAGGGGAACACCTTGTGTTCACAAAAAGTCATTCCACCAAATGCACATTCAACTATGAATACTTTAAATTCAAGTTTAAACCTATCAGAACTGGTCAAACATATTTTTCAAATAACTGAGTTACCATATTTTTCATGACTGGTTTCATGGCCCCCTATATCTTGTTTGACTGTAGCTCTCTCTGTTCACATCATATAGGTGCACTTTAAATTTTTGGTGACTATAGAGGCCAGTAGATAACATTGAGCTCATTGGGATGTAAAAGAAACCAGTTTGAAATTATTTGAGGTGTTTTTGTCTGGGTGCATCATCCTGCAAGAATTATCCATTGAAGACGTGTGTACTGTGTTCACAATTTGATGGACATTGTTAGCAGTCGTACTTAGGACAGCTGAAGTAATTATAATATGCTTAGCTCAGGTAATAATAAGGTGGCTGAAATAAGCCCCCCCCCCCCACAAAAAAAAAAAAAAGCTCCCACAGTGTTTCAGCACTTAATCCTAAACCTTTGATGGACCAGAGTAGATATATGTTTCATTTCTAAATCCTATCCTTTGGTCTGAATGGTGTTGTTGAAATCAAGACATTTTGTATCAGGAGACATTTTCTTTATTTTTCTTCCAGTAATGGTAAGTCTGTTTGAAGTATACGCTAAAATATTCTATTGTTCTTTTTGGTTTGACAAAGCTCTGTTGGTGGTGAACCCAAATTTTTCTAAGGTTTAACATGCTGTTCATTCAGACATGGCAGTCATATCTTCATTTTTAAGGATGGGATTGTTAGACCTACTTTCATATTTGTATTTTCTCAAATGAGTCAACCTATTTCCATTTAATTTCAGATATTAAAGAATCATATTTTACAAAAAAGGAACCCCTGAGAAGTCCGAGTAATTCGTTGACTGTAAATGTGTGTCAATCTGTCAGTTAATGTTAATTCTATATGGTAACCATCCGCAGTGGCCAGTGGGGGACAATAGCTTGAACTATTGTATCCAGTAAATTTCCAACGCAATAGCTTTAAATCCAGTGTTTTTTGTTTCCTAATATATTCTGACCACAGTTAGGTGCAAAAGTGAATATGTTCGCGGTATGCTATTTCTTTTATTGGTGAATCCAAAACCCATTTTTTAAATATTTTCTTACTTTTAGAAAACAATTGAAGCCATTGGTGAGTATTAATCAGAAAAGAAAATACCCAAAAACGTTATATTGTACCTGAACAACCTTTAGATCATAAATGTGGTCTGGTATAAGGCCACTGTATAGTGCTTAGGATTTCAATGAGGCTATGTTGAATTCATCGGGTTTTGGGTCAGGGGTACAAAAGAGATTTGTTTTTGTTTTCAAAGCATTTGGAATACATTTTTATATATTTCATACCTTTCTTGATAAAGCAATCTTATTATGGTTCATATCTGATACTAGATGATTATTGTACAGTGTAGTTAGATTTGTTTTGAATGTGTAGTTAAATTGCACTAATTTCGAGTCATATAGTTGTGCGTCTAAGTATATACATAATGTGAAAATGCTGAAGACTGTTGGCAAGATGATTGAGGTTATTTATGCTATTTATAATAGTAGCTGATTAATATATTGTTTATTTCAGAATTTTTTAGCTATAAGCAAAACATGCCATATAATTTTACTAACACTCTACCAGCTTTGATTTTGGATTTAGGGGTATGGCATTGTTGCTACTGGAATATGTCATACTGGACACAGCAGATGATAGTATCCAGAAAGAGTTGGCAAAATTATTCACAGTATGTCATTAAAAATCCAGATGAGATGAGGGCCAAGAACATCTGTTGTCTGAATGTCAAGTGACGTGGTAATAAGCTATCAGCTTAAATTAAAAGTGAACATGAATTGTTATGTAAAGATGTGGCATTCTATTATAACTATAAATGCAATCCAGTGTTTGGCAAACTACCAATATGCTGATCTTGCATAAATATAGCAGTTGAATAAAAACAGGTAGATATAAATCATTTAGATTGAGCGTGAAAAGTTTTGTCATCTCATTGACAGAAATGGTATTTTTTTTGCATTTGAGCTTGAAGGTAAAACAGTTCATCCGGAAGCTGTAAGATGGTCTTAAACTGTGAATGTAACTAATGATTGTTAGAAAAGGGTAGTGGGGCAATACTGTTGTCTCATCTCCACCTGCAACCAGTAAACTTATTCTCTGTTCTTCATCAACTTTCCTCTACACTCAACTCTCCATAAATTGATATGCAGAACAATAAAAAGCATGAACAAAGTCATCTGTGTCAAGGAATGGCTCAAGCAAAGGTGGATTGTGAGAAAAGATATTGATTTATTGGAAGGATGAATATGGAACAAACCATGAACTGAGGCTGAATGAACAATACGTACGGATGTGAAGAACAAATCTAGGGAAACGCGGGGGCGTGAACTGGAATGAAAAAACAAGGAACGAACCAAAACATAAACAACTGTGATGGGGTGTGAGAAAAACCAAAGGCAACGAAGAAACAAGCAACCGATGAATAAAGAAACAGAGGAGCACAAAGGACACAGAAAATCAGGCGAGCAGAAAGGGGAACTTACCGGGAAGGAAAGAGGACTGGAGCGCGGAAGGAAAAGAGGGAAACAATGAGAGGTAAGGCAACGTACGACCTAGCAATGAGTGAATGAGTCAACCAGGCTTAAATACTGAGTGGCAGGAGGTGGAGCAGTGGAGAAGATGACCAGATGATTAGAAACCGGTGTAATTGTCCGGAGGTCTACCTTGGTGAACCATGGGTGGTGCTGCTACGCAATGGTGGATGGGGCCTTTGTGGGGCCAGGGCGGCAACCGGCTGTCTTTTGCTGAGTTGCCCGGGTGGGGGATGGGGGGCAGGGCTGGGGCTCTGGTGCCCGGGGGGCCACCTGCGCCTGGTTGTGGGGTTCTTCTTTGCCCGGGGGGTTCAGGCTGCCTTGGACGTGCCAGCATG
>JAVLVB010000563.1:179151-214077 GCA_032876305.1 Orestias chungarensis | reverse complement strand
CCCCCCCCCCCCCGCACACACACACCCATCTTCTGTTCTCCCCAGCCACCTCTTGGTCAACCGGTGGGTGGTCTCCTGTGCTTGTCGTAGGTCTCGGGGCACGGTCGCAGCTGTCCTGGGTCAGGCGGACTTTGGCCCCTATGGGGGTCCCTTCTCGGACCATCTGGTTCCATCATCTGGGGACAGCACCTCTGCTCCCGATCTTACACACCTTACTCCCCTCTCCTCTCTGGCTCAAGTCCACAACACTCACCCACACACTTAGGGTCTTTGGGGGAGAGGTGTGGTTCCGGAGTGGGGTGAAGTAGTCCCTTGCCGCACTTCATGAACCTCTCTCCCTCATTCTTAACTGCGCATTAACTGCCGGTTCTGTCCAGCTTCCGGCTATTTGCAAGTCCTGACACTGAGGGCCTGTGGTTGGGGCGGGGGGGGAGCTCCAACGTCTGCAAACTGTGGCATGCTTCTCTCCATATCCCCTCCCCTACAATTTTAATTACATCCCATTTAATTACAGCCCACTGGGCTGCACCCCCCCAACCACCAACCCCATCCATAACTTGAGTGAGTGAGTGAGTGAGCGAGTGAGTGAGCATGTATGATTGTGTATGAATGTGGATGGGGCTGGGTCTGGGACTTGGTGTTCTCTGCTTTCCCATGCTATTCCCGTGTGGGAGAAGTCGTGCCCTGCCCCCTCCTCACCCTTCATCACTGCTTGCTGCTGCACTCACCTGTGGCCAGACTGGGCCCTGGGTTAAAGTGCTGGGGCCACAGGGGCGTGTATTGTCTGGGGTCGCCTGTCCCTCTTGGGTGTTGGGCGAGCTCTCTGCTGGGCGCTGGGGGGCCTGGCGGGACAGGTAGTTTCCAAAGGATGTTTCAGGATAGATCTAGTAGCAGCTAGTTTTTGGGATCCGTTGTTTTGTTTGTTGGTTTTTGTTATTGTTTGTTTACTTGTTTCTATTTGAATATTTATTTTTGGTCTGTGTATAATCTTCCCTTTCACTCTGTGCACCCCCCCACCCTTCAGTCATGTTTAGCTTTAGAATGTATATAGCACCTCAGAAATCAATAAATGAATAAGGTATGGGTAGCACGGGAGGGTCTATATTGGTAAAGCCTCACTTGGAAATGAACATCTGTTAAGCACAACTATAGCAGCCATAAACTCATTCTACAAGCCATGATGCTGAACAGGATAAGGGTAAAAAACAGGAACAGGTGTAAGTGATAATGAGGGAACTCAAGCGGAAGGAATACAGAGAGAGTGAGATATAGAGAGGGAGGGAGAGAGACAGAGCAAGGGGAAGGAAAATAAAACAAAAGAAAAGGCTAACACTAATAATAAATAATAGAACTGCTAGAAGAACTAAAAAGAAACATATGCTGAACTGCTAGAAGAACTAAAAGGAAAACAAATGCTGAACATAAGAAATAATTGAAAAAATGTCAACTAATAAGAACATAAACTACACTAACTCAAAGAACAAACAACCAAAGACAACAGGGATCATGACAATCTGTACCATTCATGTTCTGTGACAATAAACTAGTTGAATCTTCAGTGTAGTCTCTTGAGAGTTCATGGGAAGATGAGTCAGAGGTGTAACTCAAAGTCGTTAGTGAATAGAGTGTGTGTGAGGACCCCTTAACACATGTATAATCTTGATAAACAGTAAAAACTTTTTTGGCTTTAAAAGTGGCCACAATTACAAACAAAATACTGTTTAGAGAAAAGAGAAGAAAAGTATTCAAATATTTGAGCAGGTGTTTGGGGAAATTTTTAAATCCTTACTCTGAAGCTACATTTTCCTAATAAAGCAGCTCACAAATTATGGTACTGCTAAACACCTGCTTAAAGGCATAAAAATGTCAATTTCCCCATATCGACGGATATATAAAAAAAGATATATAAAAAAATTAATTATGTTCAATTTCAGCTACAGAAAAAGATGAGGCAAAGTCAACAAAGTATTTATTTAGCATTAGAGTTTTTCTTATTTAGGTTTGTATTTTTGTGCCAAGAAGAAAAATGCTTAAATATTTTTTTATGTAACACTTTAATAAAACAAGCTATTACAAACTAAATATGAAATTTTTTATGAAGAAAATTAAATAAATTCAAAGAATTTAATATTTTCCTTTAATCAATATTACTATTTATATAATTTCAGTTTCTTTCACACTTATTTAATGTTCACTATCACATGACTCTCAACCAGAGATTTTCTCTATTTGAAAATGTGTTTAAAACAGTTTTGTCTGAGACACAGGACTGTTTCAGTGAATGTGACAGAGTTAAAAAAAAGCTTTGAACCTCAAATCAAGAAAAATAAAAATAATTTCCTATATCCCGTTTGTTTAATAAAAAAAGAACTGACAATTCTTTCTTGCAAGAACTGTTTTTATTAAAGAAGCAAACAAGTAAGTGTAAAATAGAGTTCACTTTCACCAGCCTGTACCATATTAATAAAATTGAAGTAAAACATTAGGTGGTATATTTAAGAAACAATGGTTATGACTCAATTTAGCTAAAGGTTAAAGACCAAACATAAAATATGTTGATGGAATAATTTGTTTTGTTATGCAAAACCTCAGGGAAATAGGGCATAGGGTGCAACTCCAACCAGTAAACAGCATTTTCCAAACAAATATTTCTTAGTTAAAACTCCGACTGCTGGGAAAGACCTTAAACGCTGAAATGTGAAATTTGTTCACATTTCACGGTTTAAGAAAAAACTTATATACAAATACTTAGCTTTCAGGTTTTAGTTTTAACACAGCAAAAGTTACACACTTACAACTTCTGAACAAGCTTCACTTAACACAGATAGTCACAACTAGAGCTAGCTGCAAATTCCGCTCAAGTCTGCCCAGTAAATGAATTTTCCTTACAACCTTTTAAAGGTAATGGTGAATGTGTGTATAATCAGCTGCCGTGATTGGTGTTGTGTACTATAGCTGGTCCAATTCCCTTTCAAGAGGAGGGAGGCGGGCCAAAGGCTACAGCCTGTGTTTGTTGCACAAGTTTGCAAAGAGTAACTTTAAACAGTCTTGTTACGTTCTATGGAGAAAAAAAAAAGTCTATGTTTTATAGATTACAGTTCTTTAAGAATTGAGAAAAAATATTGAAAAATACATTTTTCATATTGTCAAGTGCTAATCCACGCATCCACGACATGCTTTTTTTTTTCATAGTACCGGCAAGAATTTTAAAACTATGTACAGCTATGGTTGTAAGTGGATTTAGTTTTATATTTTATGTCAAGTTCGACATTACGTTTTTTCCAGAGTTTGGGGAACAAGAGTAATAGCTTGAAGTTATTTTCAACAGCTGATCTGGACCAAGGTGGGCATATTAGCATAAACTTAATCCCTACCAGATGACACGATAGTTTATGTTTTAAACTAATACAAACTCCTAGGTGTGGAGTAATCATAATGATAACTTTGAACCTAGAGTATTAATTCATGGAAAATAAAGATATGGTAATTAAAAGAATAGGTTAATAAAACACTGAACAGGGGGAATTGTCAATGGCTTTGTTCTATAACTGTTGTAATTACTAGATTCCTAGTTAATGCAGAACATTGAGAAGAGCAAAATTAATTAAAGTTCACTAATACACATGACTATTTACAACCTAATAAGCTTCTAAATTACAAAACAACCTTTTTATGACTCTGAGAGAAATGTCATCTTATGCTTACCTCAGATTGTTTTCAATTCTCATTGTCAGCTCATGTTTCAGACTGCCTCTCTTACCACTCTCTAAAGGATAAACTTTTCTGTTCCATCCACTATCTGCCTGACGTTCATGTAATGTGAAGGCTGCAGTAGGAGCGGGCCTAAGAAGCATGCTAAAAGAGGGGAGGGAGGTTTAGGTTATGGCGCTCTATGCTTCCAGCATTCACCCTTGTTAGCCTTTACCAGTTCGACAATGCCCTGATGAAACATGACAGGACAAGCTTTCATAGCCATGTTGGGGCCAATACTCTAAAAATGCTCGCAGCTGAACTGTTTTGTAGCTTTCGCAAAGGAAAGAGAATTTTAAATGACCACACACAAATGCTTTGTTCAGTGCTTCTGGAAGAATTAGAAAACAACTTCCCCAGACACACATAAACACAAAAAAAGAGTGATTGGCTAGAGAAAAAAAAGACAAATAGCAGTTTGTGTTGTTTAGCTGATCTCAGAGAATAGTTGATTGGGTCAATATTAAACATTTTATTTAAACATAAACAATTCCAGCAGGCCCGTGTTTGTCATAGAACTCAGAAATTCAGCATGCAGTGTTTTTGTTTTCATTAAATGTTGAAATTGTTGTCTTTTTTTGGCGAGAAATATCAACAAAGTTCTCATCTTCTTTTTTTTTTCGGAGCAAGCTCAACAATAAAAGCCGTTTGGTCATATTAGTGTGTTTTTCACTTGGTCTGCATGCAAATTCTTGAATAGCAAAGCATAATTATGTTACTCACTAGCTAGTGCTATTAAGATATATAGCTGTATTCTCTTAGGAAAACGTTAATACTATTGTAAAAAGTACAAGGCTTTCATTAAAAAGCAGGCTTTAAATGATAAAAAAAATAATAAATTACTTCTAAACCTAATAACTTTTGCCATCATTGGTAAAACTGCCATCGCGTGCTTTTGTTAAGGGGCAAAAAGTTTCTAATATCTGTACAGAAATATGTTTAACTACCAGCCTTTACAGATTTGTATGTATTGTACTACAACAGACCACTTTTTAGAATGATCTACAATTTGTCTAGTTTCAGCCACAGAAACATGAACTTGGTGGTATGTCTTAAACTAGGGGTGCCCACACTTTTTTGAGCTCGAGAGCTACTTAAAAGATGACCATTCCTATGGGATCTACGCCCCCCAAAAAATCCACGTCTATTTATTTTTTATTGGTTAAATCAGTTGTATTGTATATTTTTCCTTTTACGATTAAGTATATTTTAATTCAATTTAAAGTTACGTTATCACACATTTACTTTGTCTTGCACAACTGCGTTAACCAACTCTAGAATCTGTGTGTATGTAGATTTCAGCGGGGTCTGGTGCTACCCTAGCCTGTACAGTAGCTCCTCCAGCTTTGCCTCTGCTAAGAGAGACTGGGACACTCGCTTATCAGAGGATTCTGTAACCTTTATATTTTTGTATGTTTTTAGATTGGGGAATGGAGTGTTTCTTTTCAAGATCTTTACATTTTCTTGATTTTGTCATGCAGGTTCTACTTAGGTGATTTCCTAGTTCTACAGGCCTGGAGATATTTAGACATGTATGTGGCTCGTATAACTGAACTTAGAGTGTGTATGTCTGTATAAAAATATGTGTAAGGTATCGTTCATAGCTATGCAACTGATCTGTATCATGAATGATGCCCAAGCTGAAAGGTTCCAAGGTGCCAGATGAAAGGAAGGATTACCAGTAGAGGGGTTTTGCTGTGATGAGCAGTGCAAGTGCATTGGGGGAGATCAGATGAGGATATAATGGAGAAAGGTCCCTTGCCTTCACCAAACACAGGATATGAGGTGTAGAAGAGTTTGAGCTGGCTGAATAATTGGGTCTAGAAAATTGGGAGCATTTCTGGCCAAGTTCCAAATCCTGTATAGAAGAACAATCTCAATAGTGAATTAAGATACTAAATAATATGAGAAACATAAACTGTACCAAAAAAGTACAAGGAAAAAACAGAGCACAAAATAACTGTGCTTTTATCTCCTATGTTATAGAACAATATTTAACACCTTACTAATTGTGAAAATAAAAATTACTAATATATTTTTTGCACTTACTGTTTTATGCAAAACCCTAGCCCAAAACAAATTCCTTGTATGTCCAATATTGTCATAAAAAATCATACATCTGCTTATGGGTGTCAAATAATATACCTAGATACCTAATGGGTAACATGCAAAGCAGCTGAGCAGCAGATGGATCAACTATTCTTTAGTAGTGTAGCTCCACTGAGTGACTGTTTTGTGATTTATACATAATACGACTGAATCAAAAAAGAATAATTTTTTATCTTCATTTTATTATCTATATATACACATCGCTGTCTTTTCATTTTTTTCATTTTTTTCTTCCTTTTTTTTTCTTCTGACTTATTTTCATTGCTTTTGGTGTGATGTCCTTGTCTAATTTTGTGGCTAAAATCAGCTTCCTCTGTAAGGTGGTTGGAGATAGCCATAGAGACAGGGTGAGGAGCTTCATCATCCACCTGTATCAGTTCTTGACCTAATTCCTTTAATTCTTTTTGTGCTGGACTCCAGGGCTGATATCTTCGCAACACACAAGTAAGCATTTAAGAATATTTTGTCCTATTTAGTCAGTGACATCATATGGAAATTGTGTAAACCCTGCAAATTTGTGATTCCAGATTTTCTTGTGGAATGTAAATCTAAATATTAAAACTCTTAAACGTTTCAAGTTTTTTAAAGAAAAGGCAGGTTTGTAAGTTGAAATACCAAGGCGCAGTGCTACTGCAAAACAACCAATCCAGTAACGCCATTCATTTTAATTGGTGCTTTTTCATCCAAGAACAGAGATAAGGACCACTGTAGATGTTAGCTTCTGCTGTAATGCAAAATACACTATGTGCACTGACTGACTATTAAATGTACTTCGATATCGCCTAAAACAGAAAGGTGATAGAACCTTTTGCTGTGGCTGCTCCCTGACTCTGGAACCAGTTACCCTCAGAGATTTACCCCCACTTTTAAATCCAGATTAAAAACTCACCTATATTAATTAGCTTTCCCAGTCATTTAGTCCTATCATTTTGGGTGTTTCTGTGTTTTAAGTCAATGTTTGTGATTTGTTGCTTGCCAATGTATGCTTTTTTATTGTTGCTTTTTATTCTTCTGTACAGCACTTTGTTCAGCGGTTTAGCTGTGTTAAATGTGCTTTATAAATACATTTTACTTACTTACTTACTTAGGATTTGCAGTCCTCTAACCTCACACAAATGCCAGGGGTCCATGAATATGTTGAGCATACTTACAAATAGTATACCATACTAATTGTCTTGGGTAATGATTTTTTGGTTTAAAATTAAATCTTTAAAAAAGCTATATCTAACCCCATCTAAAAAAAAAAAAACATAAATTGTTGTTCTTATCAGATTAAAACAAATCTTTTATCAAATGAATATAGTCCTGACCTAAAATCTGAAAGTTGTATTGCTAATTAGAGATTCTAGATCTAGATGTTCTAGATTCATTAGAGGCTGTTTCTTACTTTCAGGGCTTGTTGAAAAGCATTTCCAATTAATGTCTCTAGTTGGGCTGTGTCTTTTTTTAATACCAAAGAAGAGAGATACTTTTTGTGTTTTCTGTTATATTTCCCTGGAGTTGTAAGGTTAGATGAAAAGAGATGAAACAGACTTTGTCTTTACTGCTTAATATGTGATACTTTCACAAATCATGCCACACCTTTACCTTACTTTAGCGGTGTTTAACAACAATTTTGCCTGCTTTTAAAGTCCCTTAGAGGACGCACCAGAGATGAAATAACAGAGCCTTCAACTACACAGCTAATTGGCTGCAAAACACATTTAAACAAAGCTCAGACCATATTGTCTGAAAATAAAGAAAGGGAAAAAAAATAATGGGTTGCATTGTTATTCCGGTTAGTCACTGACACTGAAACTGCCATTAATGATATTACAAAAGGAACTGAATGTCTTTTGTCAGTTGCAGTCACAACATAGACAAATGCACCACACTATTTTTCAATTAGTTTTTAAATGTGAAAATGCCTTACATCTGCAGAGGTTTTGCAGAGGATTTCAGTTTTGATGATTTGATGATGGCAAAGGGAAAATATGACGACTCCCAAACTGCCAGTATTTTGTGCCTGGAGCAACTGCAAAAAGGCTGTGTCTCTTTAGCCACAGTGAGCTACTGCGCTTTGGTAAAGTAGTTACAAAACCTGTTTAATTATATGGGACGCTGCATGTAGCATGGCTACACCTGCAACTAAAATAAAAGGTAAATATATATGTGATCACATCCTATGGCTGTCTTTCGCATGTCCATACATTCATATTCCCAGTTAACATTTAAACAGACTTTTCTGTATTTTTGCTTTTTTGCTTTTAGTATTAGTATTAGTGAAGGGCTTTGTTTTCATCTTTTAGGTCATTCTAAGTAATTTCAAACGTATTTTTAAAAAGTCCTTTGAAAGACAGAAGCAGTTCTAGACAAAATTACCAGGGGAACCAAAAACGTTTTACACACCCCTGACTGTCAGAGGTGCAGTGGACTCCAGTGTGCATAGATGTTTCTCTGTAAACTCTACTTCTACTTCTGTTTATAGTACTGTTCAATAATTGAGCTATTTTTACTTAAAGAGTGCTTGGTAACTTTGTTTTCCACAACAGGGTTCTACCAAGAATTGAATCAGGGACACTGAATAAAAGTGAATGTAAGACTGCATAGACTTTTTATTTGCAAATCCAAAGATCTTCTGAGTTGAAAGGATGCAGACTAGCATCGAGCAAAATGCATTTATGATTACAGCTTTATTGGGGTAAATCATGAACATTTATAAGGCATAAGAATCCATTTGTAAAGCACTAGTTGTCTTCACTAGTAAATTCAGTTGGAGAAAATTTATAATCTGCAGAGTATTTATATTTTCAAATGTACGACACCTGTTACGAATATAAAAGTGCTATACTCCTTTTTTTATATTTTAAAATCTTTGGGTAAAATAGAGCCTTACACTATAAACAATTTACAGTAAATGTGCATTGAGACCTTGAAGAAAATGTCATTTTGTTCCACATAACCAATATCCCACCTTTCATTGAGCCAATTCCCATCCTTTCTTGATGTTCCAAGGCCTTTGCCTGTTTAACAGGAAAATATAGACTCTTCATAGCCATGTGTTTGGTTGTGAGGAAGATAAAGCCTGATAGCCCTGTGTTTGGTTGTGAGGAAGATAAAGCCTGATGTTAGTGTGACAGGCGAAGAGGACAATGTTTTGACTGCTTGGTTTGATATCCTGACGTTATCAGTGAGCCTGGAGTTAAACGGCAAACCTCTACTTTCTCTTAAGAGTAGTTTTCAATTTATTTTTTTTTTTTTCATAACGACTACAGGCAAACTGGCAAAATCAGCTTTTAGTTTTGTATGTTTGTTTTTCTCTTTTTCTATAATGCACAATATATAGCAGATAATAACTTTTGAGTTCTTTTTTAATACTTTTAGTACTCAAAATCTGAAAGAAAATTTAGTTACAGTAGGTGTCCATCAGACAATGCTGTTAAAACTTTTAAAGAATCCGTTCCACCTTTAATTTATTCAGTATCTCAAAGAAACACAGGGGAGGGTAGCAATTTAATTTCATGCCCTGCACAAATCGTAATACTTGTTCATAGTATTACGTCCTCATTGCGTACTGCATTACACAACGTAACCCACATAAAAAGGAAAGTGGGTACTCATAAGAGGTTGGCTCCCTGGTTTAATTGAGAACTCTGTACCTTGAAGGAGAACACCAGGAAATTGGAGAAGAAATTGTGGTCTTCACTTTTAAAAGAGTCATATTTTTCCTGGAAAAATAGCTTGCTTGTGTATAAAAGGATCCTTTCTCCAAGCTAGATTTGTATATTTTACATTATTAATAGATTAGAATAAGAACAATTCTAAGTTTCTTTTTTTGTAAAGTTTCCAAACTTACAGCAAATGAAAACTCTGCTGTGCCATCCCTTCCTCCAGCTCTTAGCTGTAATGACTTAATGGAATTCTTAAGACGAAAATTGAATCTATTATAACTAAAATTGATGGCATCCTCCCAAACATAACTAATACCTCAGTAAACGAGGAGGCACTGAATGTGGCTCTGGAGCCTGATCTCTGTTTGAAGAGTTTTGTTCAAGTTGAGCATTCTGAGCTTTCAAAAATATTGTCTTCATCTAAGCCATTAACTTGGTTGTGGAATCCAAACCCAACGAAATTGTTTAAAGAAGTAGATCCTATTATTTTTCCCCCTATTTTGGATATGATTAATCTGTCATTAGTGAATGGCTAAGTACCAGAGGCTTACAAGGTAGCTGTAATAAAACCCGTACTTAATAAACCTTCTCTTGATCAAGATAAATTAGAGACCCATATCTAACCTTTCATTTTTTTAACTAAAATCCTTGAAAAGCATTTGAGGAATAATGACCTATTTCAATTTTAGTCAGGTTTCAGAGCTCATCATAGCACTTAGACAGCTCTCCTTAAAGTCACTAATGACTTTAAGGCATGGCCTTAGACAATGGGTTTGTGTCTATCCTAGTTCTGTTAGATCGAAGTGCTGCTTTTGACACAATAACTTCATCAAAAGACTCAAACGAATTGTAGGCATCAACGGAACAGCACTAGGCTGGTTTAAATCATATTTGTCTGATAGATCCCAGTTTGTTCATCTAAATGACAAATCGTCTACACATTACTTGTGGAATACCACAGTGTTCTGTAGTTGGCCCAATTCTATTTACTATATACATGCTCCCTATATGTTAAATTATCAGACAGCATGGTGTTATTTTCCACTGTTATGCTGACGATACACAACTGTATTTATCCATAAATCCTCATGAGTCCAGTCAGTTTGGTAGATTAGAGGCATGTCTTGAAAACATAAAAATGTGGATGACTATCAACTTTCTGCTCTTAAACTCTAAAAAGACAGAATTTGTTATCTTTGAACCAGAACCTCCAAAAAAAGAAACTGCTAGTCAACCCCTTAAACTGGAAGGCATCAAATAGGCCTCTGGTAGCAATATAGAGAACCTTGGAGTTATTTTTGATCAGTATTTTTCTTTTAAGTCCCATATAAAACAAGTCTCTAAGATATCCTCCTTTCACCTTAGGAATATAGACAAAATTAAGGATTCAAGGATTCAAGGAGACTTTATTGTCATTTCAACACATGTGGTACATGAGGTGGAACGAAATTTCATACTCACGGTACAGTTCCACCCAAGAGCTAATATTAAAATAGATAAAATAAGGTAAAAAATTAAAATAAATAAAATAGTAGTAAAGTAAATAAAATAAATAAAATAGGAATATACGGTATTAAAGTGTCTCAGTGCGGGTGTAGTAAGGTGATCATTAAGTATTGCCCGTGCAGTGGTTTGTTCAGGAGGAGTACAAGAGTCTCACAGCTTCAGGAATGAAGCTGTTTCTCAGACGGGTTGTTCTACACTTGAGGCTCCGCAGCCTCCTGCTTGAGGGGAGCAGAACAAAAAATGAGTGTGTTGGGTGGGTGGGATCCTTCCTGATGCAGGTGGCCCTTTTCCTGCATCTGGAGGTGTAGATGTCTGTGGTGCTGGGGAGGCTGACTCCAACAATCCTCTGTGCGATCTTCACCACCCTCTGCAGAGCTTTCCTGTCTGCAGCAGAGCAGCTTCCATGCCACACGTTGATGCTGGAGCACAAGAAGCTCTCCATCACACATCTGTAGAAGGAGGTAAGGACTGAGCTCCCGAGTCCAGCTCGACTGAGCCTCCTTAGGAAGTAGAGCCTCTGGTGCGCCTTCCTGACCACAATGGAAGTGTTTTTGCTCCAGGAGAGGTTGTTACTCAGGTGTACACCCAAGTACCTGTAGCTGTTGACCACTTCCACCATGTGCAGGGGGAGGTGGGCATGCTGCCCCTTCTGAAGTCCACAATCATCTCCTTGGTTTTCTTTTCATTAATGCAGAGGTTGTTCTCTCTGCACCAACCCTCCAGGTGTTCCACCTCCTGCCTGTAGCTGGACTCATCACTGTTTGTGATGCATCCTACCACTGCTGTGTCATCTGCAAACTTCACAATATGACAGCCTGGATGGATAGGCGAGCAGTCATATGTTAGCAGTGTGAACAGGAGGGGGCTCAGCACACGGCCCTGAGGGTAGCCAGTGTTGAGGGTGATGGTGGGGGAGGAGATGTCGTGAATCCTAACAGACTGCGGCCTGTTGGTCAGGAAGTCCAGGACCCAGTTGCAGATGGAAGAGCTCAGTCCAAGTGTGGAGAGTTTTTTAATAAGAATCTGAGGATTCATGGTGTTGAAGGCAGATGTGAAGTCCACAAATAGCAAACGGACGTAGGAATCCTTCTTCTCCAGGTGGGTGAGGGCAGTGTGGACCACGGAGGAAATGGCGTCCTCTGTGGATCAATTTTTCCTGTATGCATACTGATGTGGATCCACAGTGACATTAATGGTGGCTTTGATGTGGGTCTGAACCAGTCTCTCGAGGCACTTTGTGACTATCGGTGTGAGTGCTACTGGCAGATAGTCATTCAGACCTTTCGCTGCGGAGCTCTACAGGTCTCCTGTAGAGCTCCGCAGGTTTTACCTAGAGAGTGAAAATGTACTCTCTAGAACTGATAGTGAAAAACTAGTCCATACATTTGTTATTTCAAAGCTAGACTATTGTAACTCTTTATTAGCAGGAAGTTCACAAAATGCAGTAAAAAGTGCTCAGTTGATTTAAAACGCTGCAGCAAGATGATATCATATAAACATATAAAGCCCTCACTAATCAAGCTCCATCATACATTAGAGATATGATTACTCCTTATGTCCCTAACAAAGTACTTCGCTCTCAGACTGCAGGTTTACTGGTAGTTCCTAGAATCTCTAAAAGCAGAACCGGAGGCTGATCTTTAGTTCTCAGGATCCTCTTATGTGGAACGAGCTTCTAATATTAGTCCGTAAGGCAGACACCCATACATGTATGCTCAGTATGAGGGATTGCTGTAAAGTCAACGACAACACAAGCCATTGTTTCGGTCTACTGATTTCAGAGGAGTGAATGCTGCAAGTCAATGACTCGATGCAATCTGCTGGGGTTCCTTAGATTGGAAACTTTTACAAACTGATTTGTAATGATGTATCTATGATTGTAAGAGATTTTCTTGTAAGTTGCCTTGATACAACATCTTTTGTAAATTGGTGCAATTTAAATAAAGTGTGGATAGTGTTTTTAAGTGTGGATAGTAATATTTTTAAAACTTTAGGCTGAATGAATATCCAATTTTGCAAATTCCATTGTAATTAGTGTTCTTTCAGGAAATCCATATAAACAACAGGCAATTCAAACTCTTTACTGATATCAAGTCAAAATGTAATTCAATTGAAAACATGCTTTTGAAGATGAATATTAAGTAAGCCTGTCACGATAACACATTTGGCTGAGCGATTAACTGTCTCAGAAATTATTGCGTTGAATGATAATATTGTTAGAGACCATTTTAAATTGATATAATGATAATGACATAATATTGCAACTATGTCCATAGATCAATAAACTTTATTTTCAAATGAACACTTAAATATGAAACTTGTAAACAAAATACACAAAACAACAAAAACATAAATTTCCTACTCTGTCAAATATTTGCAACATTTTTCGAAATGACTGCTTTCTACTAATATTAAAGGGCAGCCTTTCTGTGGCAATTAAGCGAACGACACTGTCTGTGAGCATGCACCACTTTGTGCCGTCCTTTTTGTACGTTTCCTGTCGATTAATTGCTTCACTGA
Source organism: Orestias chungarensis (assembly GCA_032876305.1). Lineage (NCBI taxonomy): Eukaryota > Metazoa > Chordata > Actinopteri > Cyprinodontiformes > Cyprinodontidae > Orestias > Orestias chungarensis. The sequence goes on along the minus strand of JAVLVB010000563.1, from coordinate 200,542 downwards.
TAGTGGACTGTCGGGAACTTGAAGACGGAGAAGGCCTACATTTTTTTCCCAGCTAAGAAAACTGAATTGGATGGTTGCTCTTTAGGTGCATGTACAAGTTGGTTGTATTGCCGCTCTTCGTTCCTACTGTTTTACCGGGTGTGGGGAGAGAAATGAAGCGGCGCAGCAAAAAGACACAGGGGAAACAGTATCAGACGGGGAAACGCGACTCGACGGAACACCGGGTTGCAAAGGTCCAGCAGTTTGCCTGAAAAAGCTCCGAAAGCTCCCACACTGGTGCAGTTACATTCAACTTTGAAACCAGTTCTATTTTGAGGTTTGTCCGGATATAAGCTAGTGTTTCTTAAGCATGCTAATTGAGCTAAAACGCTGGAGAAGTACAAAATAACGCACCGCCCTGATTTATTAGTTAACTCCTCCCTCAGGCTGAGAAAATGAGAAAGGGAGGGGCGAGTGGAGAGCACCGGAGGTAAGCCTTTTTGTCATCCAGTGTCGAAATAGGAAAAGGCTGGTAAAAACGATAAAGCCGATAAGTGAAAAGAATCTAACTCATTTTAATTATCGTACGATTAATTGATTTATGGTTTAATGTGACAGGCCTAATATTAAGCATACAAAATCAAATCTGAATTAATTTAAAATTTTCTCAGTGTGCAGTAACAGCTAGTCAGAGTTGTGATGAAAACATAACAATTTCTAAATTTTCATAATGCAAGTTTTGGCCCAAAATTCTGCAACCAGTTAATTTATACTTGTTTTTTCAAAATGTTTTTTTAGGATAATCCAATATTAAAGTCTGGACAATATAATATTTTTCCGAACGTATATATTGAAAATGTTAAATTTAATAATGTAAAGAGTAGTATTTATTTTACTGACTTTTTTTCTACATTATACAAATAATAATAATAATAATAATAAAAATACAATAAAAAGATAATCAAATGGCAAGGCAAGGCAAGGCAAGTTTATTTGTATAGCACATTTTCGTGTACTTGACAATTCAAATTGCTTTACATAGGAAAAAAGATCAGAAAATGAAACAATAAAATCAGCTTTAAATTTAAAAGAAATAAAATTAAAATAAAATAATAATAATAGTAATAATATTCTCAGTTGCTATATGCACAGTTAAATAAGGCTGTTTTCAGCCTGGATTTAAACAACAGCAGAGTTGAAACCTGTCTCACCTCTTCAGGAAGACTGTTCCAGATTTTAGGAGCCACTACCTGAGGTTCTCAGAGTCCCAGCTGGTTCATATGACTCTAACATGTCAGATATGTACTTTGTGGCTAAACCATGAAGAGATTTGTGCAAAAGCAAGGCTGTTTTAAAGTCTATTCTTTGAGTGACAAGAAGCCAGTGCAGAGACTTGAGCACTGGACTAATGTGGTCATATTTCCTGTTTTTGGTCAGAACTCGAGCAGCAGCATTCTGGATGTTCCGAAGCTGTCTTAAGGCCCGTTTAGAAAGCCCAGTGAGCAGGCCGTTACAGTTGTCCAACCTGCTAGAGATAAAAGCATGGATAAGTCTTTCTATGTCTGGTTTAGAGACTATTCCTCTGATTCTGGCAATGTTTTTAAGATGGTAAAAGGCTGCTGATGTTACTGATTTAATGTGGCTGTTGAAGTTCAGGTTAGAATCGAATATTACCCCAAGATTTTTGACCTGATGTTTAGGTTCCAGAGAGAGCGTCAGAAGGTAACTGATGACACTTTCTCTTCAACTGTTTTATCTGAGACAGGTGTGAAGTGTGTCAGCTCCAAATGTCTAACTGGGGGTAGAGGAGCAATGTCTGTCGTGGAAACAATTACATTTTTAATGCCTTGAACTTTGTCATTAAAAAATACTGCAAACTCCTGACATTTAGATGTAGAAATCAGTTCCAAGGGGATCGAGACTGGAAGGTTTGTTAATCTGCTTACTGTAGCAAATAGGACATGAGAGTTGTTTCTGCAGTTTTTGATGATTTCTGAAAAATAGCTCTCTCTGGTTCTACACAAAGTCTGGTTGAACACACACAACTTTTCTTTGTAGATTTCAAAATTAATCTGGAGCTTTGACTTACGCCATTTCCTTTCGGCTCTCCGCACTCCCTTTTCTCTGCCCTGACCGAGACCTCTTTTCTCCATGGTGCCTTTTGTGTACTTTTAACCATTTTAACCTTGACACGAGCAATGGCATCCATAACCTTCAAGACACTTGATGTGTAAGAATTTAACATATCATCAACATTAAAACACGGTGCATTTTCAAACCTAATCATTTTAAAAAACTGAATCCCTGTGTTGTCATCAATAAGTCTTCCTTGAGTAACTGTAGGGTCAGCTGTTGGTTTGGGTGTAACAGAAAGGTCAAAGAAAACACAAAAATGATCAGACAAAGCGACATTCACATCACCCACATTTAAAATAACAACACCCTTTGAGATAAGCACATCTAGAGTGTGTCCTCTGTTGTGTGTAGGCTTGTTCACAAATGATGAAAAGACCCCAAATGCTAATTTATGAATGGGTATATTGTCCCTGAATATGGCACAAACCCCCCCACCCCTCTGGTTTTGACGTGTTTCAGATAAAAAATTGAAGTGAGGTGGACTAGCTTCAATCAGGAAAGTATCAGCTGTGTTTTTATCAAGCCATGTCTCGGTTAAAAACATAAAATCAAAGTAATGAGATGATAATAAAACCATTAATAAGAAAGGTTTTCCCTGCCAAAGATCTGACATTTAGTACAGCGAGTTTCAGCGTGTTACTGTAATTTGCTGGCTGTGGCTGACGAGTAGTGAACACAAGATTTGAGATGCGTACAGACTGTTTTGGACTGTTTTGATGGCTGACTGTATCTAATAGCTTCTTGAAGTCCTGTTTCAGCACCTCAGACTGCCGTTTCACAGTGTCGTTAGATCCCAGGTGTAGAACAAGGGTCTTAACAGTTAGATGTTCAGCCAGAATTTCCACAATATTGTCTCTCACATCGGATACCATGTCTTTTGGAAAGTACAGTATTTTTGTACGTTTCCCACACACTTATCTTAAATCCTTCACCGCAGCATCACCAACAATCAGAGTCTGAGGAGTAGGCATTAGCTTCCCACTTTGTATTTTATTTTCTGATTTGCTTTTTCGGTTTTCCTTGCTGTGTGAAGAGACTTCATCCTGGTGATCAAGTGGAGAACTAGATTTCTGTGGTGGTGCAAATCTGTTCTGTGGTGGGATAGCGGTTTGAGGAGGAGGAAGCTTCATTTTTGGTTTTCCACTGACAGCTGTCCAGGTCTGTGTCCTGCGAACGACTGGAGTCGAGGAGGATTTTGGTCTCGTCGGTAGTGCAGGCCAGCCGGTCGCATCGCAGATATCACCAGACAGGGCTGGTTCTCTCTTCTTCCTCTGAGATGACTTACTCTTCGGTTTAGCGCCGAGCACATTCCAGACATTACTTGTCTTGTTATTCAAAGCAACATCCTCCTGTTTCTGGTTGTCTTTTCCCGTGCTGATTAGCTGACGGGTAGCAGCATCATCTCCAGTAAGAGGTAAAGTTGTATCGCAGCCGCCATTTATTTCCACATTTACTTCAAGTCGTTGGATTTTGGTTTCCAGTATTTTGAGTTTCTGAAGGAGATTAGCGTAGTCATCCTCAGAAAAAGAAAAAGGAGGCATCTTGCTGATGGAGTTTTTGGTTTTCGGAAGATATGCAGAGAGAAGTTCCAAAAAGAATTAAAAACTAAATAAATACAAAATAAAAAAGAATGAAAAAACACAAAATGCAGAGCTGAAGCAGGACAGATGAGGGGAAGGTCGGGAGACAGAGAGAACGCATCCGCCTTCGTCAAGAGCAAAGAAAGACTTATTATTTAGATTAGGTTGGACAAAGAAAAGATACAGTACGGTGAAATAAGTCATCTTCACTGTAAATGGAAAGTTACCAAATGACAAAATCAATTGTGTTTTAATCATTTTTTATTATCATTTGTAAACAAACTTATTTTCTCAGGTTCCACTTCTAATATCTTGCCATGTATTTGTTCATTTTTACTGTACACTAGTGCTTTACAAAAAAACATACACATAACATTTAAAAATGTTCATTGGAGATGATTGTTTGTCAATGTTTGTACTGCAAATTTCAGTGCAATACAAACTTACAAGGTATACAAGGTTAGTAAATGTTGCTTTCATGGAACATGGATAACTAAATAAGCGATCCAGCCCCTTCATCACCATAGCAGTTAGATGTATGTCACTTTAAATTGTAATAACAATTGTATTTTTATTTTAAAACATTGAATACTACAACATGATAATGTCTCACATTCACTAAAATAATTGCGTTTGACATAAGTAATGCCCCCTCAAACCTTTCTTTTGCTGAAGGAAATATCAATCATGTAGTCAGATCTTTAAGTTAACCATACTGCACAAAACATCCAACTCCCACACTAGTCAAAAAACATTGGCTGCCATAAGGCCTGAAGACAGAACTCCAATTAAGTAACAATCTGTTTCCTTGTAATTATATGTACCAGCTTGCTTAAATTAGGCTCAAGCCAGCCACAGAATTAAAACTTGAAATTGGGTCAAGTGTGTGTAACAGAGTTTTTGCTCAAGCAGTAAGATGGGGGAAGAGCAATGTTGCAGGGCTGTGATTGGGAGGTGTCAACATGGCCATCTCAATGTAGTGGACAAGCCACCCCCCACCCCAGTCATTGGTAGTTCCTTCCCAACCCCCTAGACAGATTATTCAGACAGTCACTGAGCAGCCACATCAAAAAACGAATGCTTATTTTTTGCTTATTAGTGCACTCTGGCGAAAGAGGAAAGTCCTTTAGCCAAAAGTGGCTGGAAGGATTTTAATGTCAACTCATGTCATGCCTCTTTATTCTTCTTATTCTTGTGGGCAGGGGGTGTCAGAAAAAATAATAAACAGTTGGGTTTTGACTACGGGGTTCAAATCGTTTAGCATGAGCTTGTTTTATATATTTTTGTGTGTTGTCCATGTACCTTTTCTAGCATAGATTTATAAAGATATGTCCATGTTCATGTTCAGGAAAATTCTAACATTTTATATCATTTGGAACAAAATGTATAAATAAATTTGAGTATCTTAAGGAATTGCATATTTATTGGTAAAAAGAAAAAGGAAAAGGGTTATATTAAAGGAAAAATACAAAATAAATAAAACAGCAAAAAGACTGCAAAATACACAGTGAAAGGCAGTTTAAATTTCTTTCTCAAACAAATAATCAAGAAAATATATCTCTCCAGCTATCACAGTCAAACTATCATGGTAGGCACCTTTTACCAATCATGTTAATAACCCTGTCTTTTTCACCTTGCATTGTTATGATGTAGATTTACTAAAGTATTTTTTGTTTGTTTTTGTTGTTACTACAAACAAAAAAGATTTGCTTTGAAAATGTAACGTATGTTAGTTTTTCTTTATTTATTTATTCATGGTTTTATAAAATAATTTTTCTATACAGGTTGTACATTGTTTTAGTCATGAAGAAATATACAGATATTATGGGCCCATTAAAGCTGTTGTAACATATACATATATATATATATATATATATATATATATATATATATATATATATATATATATATATATATATATATATATATATGTGTGTATATATATGTGTGTCTCAGCACTGTTGATCGCTTTTGAAGCAAACTGGCAACTTTTGAGTAAGGCGTACATGAGTGTCATCGACATTGCTAAGACCTAGCACTTGGAAATGACTATATGGGCAAGGTAAGGAGGCCTCGGAAACAAACAGTCTCTGGAGCAGCTCCTTCTTAAATTTTTGCTTTTTGTTGCTGACCTAAAGGCACAATTTTAGACAGATTTTGTCCAGGTTATATGGGATCTGCCCAAATGTTACTAGTCTTTCCCTTAATTCTAGATCTCAGGTCTTAAGAAGGAAAGGTTCTTAAACACCACAATTGCTGGCATTCAGTCAAGTAGCTGCTAATCTACTTAAAGAGCCTAAGAATGTGAGCTAGGTTAGCTTCTGGTGAAAAATATCTGAGCTGATGGTGCTGGAGGCTGAGCTCAAGTCCACAAACAGGATTCTGGCATAATTCTTTGGATAGTCAAGCTGGTCCAGGATGAAGTGTAGTCTCAGATTGGCTGCATGCTTTGCCAACCTGTTCAGAAAACTGCTTACCAAACTTGTTTTTTTGTTGGTTTTTGTTTTGCTGTCAAACCACCTGCAACTAACTCAGAAACCAGAAACTTAATTAAATTAATTTTCTTTGCAGCTGAATTACAAGTGTGTTCACTTGTGTACTTGTGCAATTACAGCAGATCGATCTAATGCACGAATGGTGTTGCAAACAATGGCATTAAAAATAATGAAAATGTTTTCTTTGTGAACTCAAGAATGTTTTATTGATTTACCATGGTGATTCTAATTCTTTTGTTTTTTAGTGACACATTTACATTTACATGTATTCTTTTCATGTGAAAAAGGTCAAGGCTTATGGATATTTCTGCATAGTACTACACATTATAAATTTTCTTATTTGACCTTTTTAGGTCTTCTTTTCTTTAAGTGATTGCATAAAGTTGAGAAAAATCAAAAAACAACTGAGCTTTAATTGGAATACAGAATGGAAGGCACTGTTGCTGTGGAAGAGATTTGACCATTTAAAAAAAAAAAATCCAGTCCAACTTCCTGGTGTTTTCCAAGAGCCAGGTGTGCATATGGCTAAGAAGAAAGCCTGGCTCTGTTTTTTTGTTTTTTTCATATCTTGAGCTTCAGCCTTTTTCATCAGTTTTTCATTAGGTTTCTATTTCCAATTAGGTGCTAGTCTCGGTAGACAGAAGTGAGGCAAACAAACTATAAATTAGGGAAAGGTGCAACTAATAGATCTGCCAGGACATGCACCAGTGACTCACAAAGCTTAGTGCCAACACTGTTTCTTTTCTCTTTTAGAGCAACAATGAGATAAACCCATAGATAACCCTGCCAGGTTTCTGTGCACTACTATCTCAATAACAAAAGAAGCCAGGATTACGCTGCACTATCAGACGCTGTGAGATACAAAGTCTTTTAAATAATCAATTTTCTTTACATTAAAGCGACTTTGTATATTTGAGGTTATAGAAAGCTAGGGAACAAAATACCTCTTTTTGTGTTTTTTTTTAATCCACATTCCAGAATTCTTTGGATATAATTGTAAGGTATTTAACAATTTAACAAGTTTGTTAGTTTAAACTGCTGATCCTAGGCTTGCTTCTTTATAACACATTCCTAATTGCTTTTACTTTTTATTGGCACTGTTTAAATAGTTTTGCACAATGCATCCTGGGCAGGAACGTCTTTGAAATATTTCCATATTATTAAGAAATGTATCTGAGACTGTACTTTTCTCCTGAAGAGCACTTGATGTGTATTTTTTAAAGTTAATGCATTGCAGTAAATAGATATTCAAACTATAAATGACATCGGTGAATGTAAATAGGCTGAGCATTTTTTTACATATTAAAAAATGCAGCTAAATCAGATTTTATGTTCGGAACCCTGAACAACAAAAAGTTAAACGTAAAGCATTACCAAGAAGTAATTCCTTTTTGAAGTTTAGGTTAATATACCTGCAGGAAACATCAAAGCAAACAAAAAAAAAAAAAAACACCATACAGATTTAAAAAATGCCCTGTTTTTCCTATTACCTTAACGCATCTCATGAATTCAGCTGCCAATTTCCAGGAATAAAAAACATTTTTAGTAACAAATATTCTACTGCAGCTTTTACATCTTAAAAAATTACATTTGTATACTAGTCTCCTTATCTTTCAGACATTATGAGGGATACCACTAAGAACAAGACTCTAATTTGTAAACCGGCATATTTTTTTTTATTTTTTGCCTTGTGGGAGGAACTTCATTTCTTCCACTAAAATAATAAAATACATATTAAGTTTGATCTGCCATTTTCTGTGCTTTCAAATCTCCGAGAGCTCATACATTTTTCTACTTGCCTATGTTAATACCATATTTATGTTTGTTCTCTAGGTACTGTGCTTCCTCCCACAGTTCAAAAATCTGATTCTTCGGTCATTTAAGTACTCTAAAGTTGCACATAGTTATGAGTGTTTGAGTGCATGCTTGTTTGTCCTTTGTGTATGTGTGATAGATGGCTGTTTGTGAGTGGAAAATAAGTGTTTTAGGCTTAAAATCCAGTTAGGAATGGAACAGGTCATGATCCAATTAGTAATTTCAGATAACGCATCAGAATCACGCCGTATCATACCTTAGAAGCACTAAGTAGAATTATAGTCCTTTTCAGATCCAATGTATCTTTCATTAGAGCAAGTGGGATAGAAAATATTTATTCACCTTAGTTTAGAAAATATTTATCTGGTTTGCTTAGATTTTTTTTGCAGAAATTAGTTTTCTTCAAGTGCAGGTTAAACATGCACCTACTTTCAGTGACTTGCGTATACATGAAAGTGATCTTTTCCATAGTTAATTTTCTTTTCACATTTGTCAGTAAAACTGTTTATAGTAATCTTTGTGTTGTTTTCATAGCCATAGCCATAACCTAAAGTTGTGAATTTATGGATTCTTATTTCAGGTTGACAAACAGTGGCGACACATTGGAACTTTAATCGATTGAAAAACATACCAAACGAAATGAACAAAACTTTATTTTTTTTAAAACGCCTATACAGTCATTTTAGTAAATACAGTAGGGTACAAATCATTTACAAGAAAATAAAACTGCTTGTGTAGTTAAAACAATAAATGAGATGCAAAAATAACCTTGTGTCAAATGAATACAGTTACATATAGATCCCTAAATTTAAATGCATGAAATTTCTTTTTTAATATAGGAATAAAATATTAACAAATGTATTAACAAAGCACTTAGGGGTCACAACAAGACAATGCTAATTATTTGTAGTGCTCTATTTTAAGCGGGAAAATTTCTCCCACTCACAGCTGGATAAACATCCATGATTTGTCACATCATTTTAGCCCACTAGGAGTCAAAATGATATGCCTAAAAAAATGAAAATATTCCCGAAGGAATGGAGTTAACTATTTCTGATTAGTTTTTATTTTCTTGACGTGTGGATAGTTGTTGCATAGTTTCAAGTCTGCTCTTTTAAATTGTCTTTGAAATTGACTGAATTGAATTAATTGTAGGATTTACATATGCAAGTACCAAATAGATCATTTAATTTTACAAAAATGTGTGGCTGCCTACAGTGCAACAACTAGGATTGTCTGCACATATTCAAATTTAAAAAAGTACAAGCAGAGCTTTATAGGCTTTGTCCATCCATTCGTCCATGATTATTGTAACATCGTAAAGGAACAGAGCTAAAATGCAAACCATATACTTAAAAAACGCAGGTCAGAACAGAACACCTTTAATGCTCTTACCATTTTTATACCAGTAGTAGCTAACATAATGAATCTGACAGCACCATGACCAGCAATTTGGTGTATTCCAAGTCTAAAATCAGAAATTAGGTTTAACTCCATTGCTATGATAGTGACATGGTTTTGAATATTTTTCTGAAACGCAAACAGGAAATTCCTCAGGAGAAACCAGAGGGAAAGTGTAGAACGGGGGGGCCCAACCTTTTTTTTCCCAAGAGCTACTTGAAAAGTAGCCAACCTCCTGAGATCTACCAGTCCAGTGTCAACATCGCAAACCCCCACAGATCATTTACAGCCTGCAGTAACTACCCTCACAACACGTTTTGTTGTTGTCATACAACCATTAGACATCACATCCCAAACCCGCCCTCTCTCAAACACACACACACACACATCTGCATGATGTTCAAAAGCCATAACTGACCCTAATATGAACCAAACAGAAAAATAAACCAGATTTTTGTTTATTTTAGAGGGTCTGAATACTCGCTAAATATAGCGTCAAAGCCGCTAAGTTGGCAACACTGACTTCCTATCATGTCATAACAGGTCATAACCGCGGTCTACCAGATCTAGAACGCGATCGACTGGTTGGGCAGTCTTCGTGTAGAATGGTTTATTTTGAAACAATAATCAATATTGCTCAGGAAGTGAATGGAATTGGACTGAAATGGATCGGCAACAAAAAATAGTAACTGGAACGGCAGCAAGGAAACTCAGAACTCTGAAGGGAGATGACAGGTAAGAGCCAGAACTTTAAAGTTGTGTTGTTTTGAGAGGTTCTTCGCTTACTTCTGCAAGGGCGTTGTTCCACCAGGGGGGGAAGTGATCGGATCAAGATTCTTGGAATGTGGGTGTGTTGTGAGGATCAGTTTTACCAAAAGGTTTAATGTTAGGAGGTTGATGAAGGTGATGCTGGGCAGACAGGTAGCATGGACCAGATGCATTCGAGGAAGGGATGCAGTCGTGGGTAGTGGAGTCCAGTGGATGTTCTTGTAATGTTTGGTCTTTAGTGGTGACAGAGTGGTTAGAGCAGGAACTTGACAAGGCGAGGTAAATGGGAACAAACAGGAGAAATACTTGCAACCAAGACGCCAGGTTGAATAGCTCGAGGAAGCAACAAAGAGTAAGCTTGGAGTACCATGAATGGTTGACAACCATACACTGAATGACTGCAGAGCCGCTACTCTTATAGTGCAGGCAGCAATCAAGCGAGATGAGGAGCACCTATTGCTCCTCAGGCCCGGGAGGCCTCATGCTCCAGCAGATCTGAATCGCAAACACCCGCTGAGAGGCAACACAGGTAGAGCAGACACAAAAATGAAGACACCCATCCAGAAAATCTATTTCCTGACAGTCATCTGTTATCTTCTTGGTGTAGCATAAAATGAAGAAACATTATGACTCTATGAATGTCGGGATATACTGGTAGTGTATATTTAAATGTGTGCAGGTCATGTTCATATTTAAGTTCAAGTAAAAGTTTTTTATTTAGCACCTTTTTAGGTAAACAAACACCATTTTCTTTGCAAAATAACCAAACATTAAAGCACAGAAAAGAAAAAAAAACATAATACATTGCATTTACATCATACATACAGTACATTGTAGTTCATCTCCACGTTACAATGTCTTGACATTTGAAGCACTGTTTAAGTAAAGTCACATTCCTTAGTTTGAAATTAAAACACAAAACAACTTACACTTATTTTCTTTTAAATATATATGTATTTTTTTGTTTTGTTGTTCAACCTTGTTTAAAAGTATATATACATGTAAATCGACCCCTTTTCCGCTTTTTCTGCTGTGGCCACATCAATGATAAATTACTCTCACAGTTTATTGTTTACAATTTTTCCAATACTAACATTTGCTGTCTGTTTTGTTTACCATGCAGTTGTTATCTGTGTAGGTAAATGAGGGAACAACACACAGCTCCAGTGATCTGTTTAAGATCTTAGTAAAGACGGGTGCAAGCTGGTCTGCACAGGTCCTCAGGCAGGAGGGAGAGATTCCAACAGGACCTGGGGCCTTCTTGACTTTCTGTTTTTTTTTAAAGTCTCAGCACGTCTTCCTCGCAGATCTTCAGGGCAGGCTGGAATGGTGGCTGATAGTTAGATGGGTGTGAAGGGGTGCTGGATGGGAGCTCGTTGCTGGGCTGTTCAAACCTGCAGTAGAATCTGTTAAGGTCATTGGCCAGTTGACGATTCTCCATTGTCTGTGTAGGTGGCCTTTTGTAGCTGGTGATGTTCTGGAGACACCTCCAGGCAGTTGATGGCTCGTTACTGGACATCATGCTGCTTAGTTTGTTGGAGTAGTTTTTCTTTGCAGCTTTGATCTCTTTAGTTAGGGTGTTCCTTGGCTGGTTGTACAGCACCCGATCCCCACTTCTATATGCTACCTCCTTAGACCGGCGCAGCTGTTTCAATTTCGCATTAAACCAGGGCTTGTCATTGTTGTATTTAATGTGAGTCCTGGTGGGAACAAAGATGTCTTCACAAAAGTTGATGTAAGATGTGACAGTGTCCGTGTATTCATCCAAGCTGCCTGTGGCATCATCAAAAACACACCAGTCTGTTAAAACCATGCAGTCCTGAAGCCTTTCTTTAGCCTCGTTAGTCCATTTTTTTCACCGAGCTGACCACAGGTTTGGCACACTTGAGCTTCTGTCTGTAGCTCGGGAGAAGATGAACTAAACAGTGGTCAGATAGTCCCAGTGCTGCACGGGGGAAAGAGCGATAAGCACCTTTAAATACAGTGTAACAGTGATCTAAATGTTGCTCTCCCTGGTGGGGCAGGTAACATGCTGTCTGTATTTAGGTAGTTCGTCGTTAACATTTTGCTCTCTTAAAGTCCCCTATGATGATAAAAACAGAGTCTGTGTGTTGGTTCTCCACGCTGAGGATCTGATCAGCGAGGGCGCTCAGTGCCTCACGCGTGCACGCTTGAGGTGGAATGTAAACAGCAACAAGCACAACGGATGAAAACTCCCGCGGACAATAAAACGGTCTAGAATTCAAGAAAAGCGATTCCAGATTAGGGCTGCATGTTCTCATTAACACTGTCACATCTGTAGACCAGCCTTGGTTGATATAAAAACTAATTCCGCCACCTTTTTTCTTGCCGGAAAGCTCTGTGTCGCGGTCCGTTCGGTGGAGATGAAAGCCGTGCAGGCTGACAAGCTGTCCGGGATGGAATCCGTGAGCCAGGTCTCAGTGAAGCCCAGTACCACAGCGAGAGAACAGTCCTTATATAGTATAGAAAACTGAACCAAACCAAAAACACAGATCATGACACATGATCTCTAAACATATCAAGTAAACCATCAGAACACATACTTTCTTTAATCTATATGAAATCAAGATGATCTATTTAAATTTTTGATCTGATATAATACAGAAATTGCCCAAAACAGAATTTTGCACCCTGCTCCTCTCCTGCTTCTTTCTCTCAGGCTTGGTTATGCTAATAACCAAGTCTGAATTCCTGATTGAAAGTGCAAATGTGAATACCTGTTCTTTCCTTTATGACATTTAAATTGAGGTGAGCTTCTGTGATAGCATTGACATAAGTAAATTAAATTAGGTGAAAATGGAGAGATGGCAATTGGTACAAATCACCCACAAAATTGCAAAAGAAAGGGCTCTGATTGTAATCTCCATGTGGACTTTTTGGAGCTGCAATGTCTATGATGATGGGAAATATGGATGTGTATGTATAATAAAGGTGGTAGAAAACTAACAATTATTGTATGTATCATATAGAAAAAAGTATATCTAACAAAGGTTAATAATTATTTAAGGCAATCTGTTTTCATCATTTTATGTATCAAATGTATCATTGCTCTGTTAGATTTTAGGCCTGGTGCAATATCATCAAGGATTGAGAACACAGAAAGTTGTCTTTCCTTCAGCTTTTAAGGTAAAACAAATTAGTTTTTTTTAATCCAATTAAATCAAACCTATTAAATAAAGGCAATCAAAAGTTTAACTCAATGACCTTTCATTATTAATTAGTATTATTAACACAGTAGGAGTTGTAAGAACATTTAATCAAGTACTTTTTAAGGGAATTTAAATAGAACTGAATAGAGTTTATTTGAATTGTAAATAGCTTAACTTTTGCATCTCCAGTGTAGTTTATTGCCAAGCTGAACACTGGGTTAATCATATTCCTCAATCACCTCCATTTATTCCCTCATAATGAAAAAAGTGTTTGACCCAACACATTTTCTGTCATGATTTATGAAAGCAGTAGACCCAAGCACCGAGAACATCCTGTATAAATTTAATTTAATATAAACAAAGTTCAAAAACAAGTATGGCACACAGGGTGAAGTGGACTGAACCATTTAAATACTGTAAGCTGTAAGCTTGGAGTAACTAAAACCTCTTAGCCTCAAACATTGTTGGGTTTCTCATTGCTACTGTCATTAGCAAAAAATAATTGGGAAACATTTGGTAAACTTTTTCAGTGGAGAACATATAATTTTGACTGCCATAACCTTAACTGTTGATAGGGTGTATAGGGTGAAATACAATTGATCTGATTTCCAAAACCCAAATGGAGTCTGTAAATGTAATGTACAACTGTAAAAATTGGAATGGTGGCCAGCAAGCTAATGTTAACTACCTGCATGTTCATCTTTATGTCTTAAGGTAACTGCTAGTAAATATCCCACTTTTTGTATGCTTAATGTTTTCATTATAGCGTAATTAATGTATTAATGAAAAGGTTTTTGATTTGTGCTGTATTTTAGTGTATAAGTACAGTTTTTTGTGAAGCACAAATTTTACATTCATAAGGTACAGATGCACTCAAGAGAGCCCATGATGAAGGCACTTGGTTCTTATGGCCTGTGTAGTTGGACTAGAGGATTAAAAAAAGTCCGGGTTTGAGGATTCTATTGGAAGTCTGGTGAGATGTGGCAGGACAGTAACTGGGGATCAGCAGGCCTGTGGTCCCTGAAGTTTCCTAGAGGACTATGTTGGGGGTTTGGTGGGCTGCTGTGTTTGAGGTGTAGATGATCTAAGGATTCATTGAGGTATGTGGACTTTGGAGACAAGTGAAAGAGGGGCTTATGGACTTTGTATCAATCAGAAGAAAACAGGGAATCTGTCAGCAGTATTAAAGGTGGGTTTCTGGAGTTGTGAATTTGATTGGATCAGCTGTGGCCAGGCTGGTTTGACAGCAGGCAGTTGAAGAACCTATCTAGGGGGTGGAATTGGTGGCTGAAGGACATCTGTAGTGTATGGCTTAAAACGGCTGACTTTCCTTTGAATTTTAAAAATGTTATAATCTCGTTTGTGTACACATTTACAATAGGATAATATTTTTCCACACTATTACCACCAAGCAGTCAATCAGCTATTGGTACTTAGCTTCATGTCTATCTCTGACCTGATGACAACAGGGTCATTGGAGTATTTTTTTTATATCTATATTATGTTGGTAGTCTGAGGTATAAAGAAATGTTACGGGTACAGTCCCTCGTGGTGGTGGAGTTGTCATTGATCCAGGCTATTTTTGAAACATCCACCTATATTTTATAGTTTTATACAAACAAATTTAGCATGAACTGTATTAAATACACTTTAGAAATGAGAGAACTTTCAAATTCAAAATGCTGCAGGTTTTACATCTATTGAGGTCCGAGCAGAAGATTAACCCACATATTAAACAATAGCTTAGGTAACAGTGTCTATCCTTTGGCCTGTATTTAGTCTGCATGGTTAAAATCTTTAATATTGTACTGCCCCTTTGCCGATAGTGGTTGAAACCAGTTCAGGACCAGAGATTTAATCAACACCCACTGATTCGTCATCTGGTTGTAAAGGTGCTTGCTGCCCTTCTGTATGCCAAGTTGGAATTTAGTGTTGCTGTAGTATTTCTAAGCATACCACATTATGTGCCGTCCCACCCTGTCTTCTCAGCCTCTTTATTGGTTGGTAATTCACCTTCTCCTGCAGAAATAGCTGCCAATCATTTTATTTATATCTTGCAGTTAAACTAAAAAACATTCTCCTCAAAGTGCATAGAGTCATATACATTTCTTTAAAGCAAGAGGTATGGGAGTGGGAATTCACAAATTTTTTGTGTGAATTCACTGTAAGTTGTACATAACATAACTGTACAAACAGTAATACTATTCTTTTAAAGCAGTGTGATTGCCCTGTTATCAAGAACATTATAGTTGGCACAAATGGATTAGATTTCCTATTACTCTTAATATCAGACATGTTTTCACACTTATTTTCAAAAACTCTTAAGATTAATAAGTAAATATAGAAATGAATATATTCATATTATACAAAAGATGGGACAATTGTGAGGAACTTGACATGCATTTTACTGCATGTATTCAACATGGTTTTGTTGTGTTTTTGTTTTTTTCTTTCTGTTCGTTGTAGCTTTTGTGGTTTTTCTCTCCTGTCTTTTTATCAGTTTCAAAAGACAAGAATATAAAAACATGTGCTTTGAAAAAAAGTAATTTCTCAAAACACAAATAGGCTGAATTTTAAAGAATAATTACAAGACTGAAAATGAAAAGTCCAGATAAGGCTTAACAATGTTTTTATTTTTTTTGGATCATGTTAATATTTACTATTTTTATACTTTATAATTTTATTTTCGTTATGCTTTTTGGATTTTTTCTGTTCCAATTTGGATGTGGTTTACCTAGTGTTTTGCTGGACTTTGAGGTGGTTGTGGTGGGGGCTGTGGGGCTGTTTGCCCTCGGTACAGTAGGCCTGCCAGGGGCTCCTCTGTGGGCAAATCCTGTCATGGTGTTGAAAAAGGTTGGCAGATGTGGTTGCGGTTCTAAGTGCTATCTGCTTAGTGGTATTTGCAAAAATGAAATAAAAAGGTCCCTTTTAATAATATTGTAATATTATAATTGGATTATTGAATAATCAAATATTCAAAAGAAAAGTTTGCAAGGCTTTAATTTCATGCTAACACTGTACTGACCTTCTCAATAATTCTACATTATGAATATTTTGCTAGCAGTAGCGGCTGGATAGCTCAAGTGGTATGTTGCCTGACTTCCAATTTGGAAGCTAATGGTTTCAAATCCAGCCCATGGCAAAATACACCAAAGCATCCATTGTGGGTCCTTAGGCAAGACCCTTTGCGCTACTGTCTACGTGGCGCCGCAATTGGCTGCCTCGGTGTAATTATACCAAAACAAATTCCTAGTATGTCCTGTATGTACCTGGCAAATAAAGCTGATTTAATTTAATCTTATTGAACTTTCTAGTACATTTGTGCACCTTGTATCATTCTTTCCCTTGTTTAGTGATGTGTACAGTGATCCAATGAATAGAACATAAACATCAACCCTTTTGTGCAATGACTTAGTGAACAGCTGAAAAAACCGAACTCTTTATCTACACAATGTCCTGATTTACCTTTCTAGGAATGTAATTCTTTTCTTTAACCAATTTTCTCTATTTGAAAAGGTACTTCTGCTGTTTTTCCTAAGGACTTTATTTTCTACGTAGCAATTAATTTGGTCATACATAATTAAAATTTAACTCAAATTTAGATTATGATTTTTACATTACACCAATTTACAACACAAGTCATTTCTTGGCAGTGAATAGGAAAACTACAGTTTTGTCAATGTTATAAACATTAAAATTTTAAAAACTGGTTTATAACAGATAACAGATAATTAAGAAAAACAAATTATTTGTCACAATTATTTTTAGGTATTGCAGCTTTTTATTTTATTATTTTTTCTATTTTATGAGAATACTATGAATAAGGCTAAATAGTATACATGCTGTTCTATTTCTTTAGGAAATTGTATTTTACTTTTAACATGATGTCACCACCTCCGGTCTCCTTCTTGTCCAGACTAATCATGTTATTTATTTATTTATTTACTAACACGATGCAAAACCTTGAACACAGCATGCCCTCCTTGGAACATGTTGGTGTTAATGTCAAGCTGTTAAGGAGTAGGGGCTGGAGGTGAAACTTTCAGGGGGACAATGACCCTAATGCTAAAGCTAAAGCTGGAATATAATGGTATAGATCACAGCCTAGGTATGTTAGAAGGTCCAGGCATAGTACAGACCTAATAGTACTTTGCGAAGTACTTGAACTTTGGTCCTTTATATGGAGGCTCATATTCCAAATATTTATTATGGGACAATAATAAATGCTGATAATGATCTGTTATTTAGGTTCTTTCTCTTTTTAATAAACTTTATATATCCAATACTTCATTGTTTAACCTTCTTTATAGGTTATATGAATACCTTATGGTTGCATATGTATTCACAAGTCATATTGTCTACAAAAAGTACACCACAACCGTCCTAGTGAATATGATAGAAAACCACTATAAATAAGTGGATTCAAATGCCTCCCATGATACGTATATGCATATCATTCGCTACATCCTGTTCTTTTTCATACTTACTTTATATCACCGACCTTCTATTGGACAGTTCCTGGGACAGCTGAGGAGAGTTGCCGTGATAACTGCCATTAGCGTGCCACTAGCCGGGTGTTAATATGCAGTTTCTCCGGAATCCCATTCTGCACCATGTTATTACCTCTGTCCAGATGTCACTTGAAGGGATGGGCCAGGCTGTGTGCATTTGTGTATGTGGATTTACTGCCTTATTCTCTCTTTCAGACCCTCTAATATTGTTCCCACTCCCAGTCATCATCACACTGGCATGTATGTTCTTCATTTACTATAGTGAAAAATATTTTTGTTAGAATTTCCCCACCATTGGTTTCGGGCAAATTCTAAGTAGGTTTAGTAAATTGTGCTGTTTTTAGGACATCCAAATATTGTTTTATAACAATTTATATTCTTATATATATGAATCTAAAAACCCTTCATTAAAATATAGTGTTTATCAATAAAGACTATATTTGTGTCTGCCTGTTTATGTGTCTTTTTTCACATCATCAGGCACTGCTGGGATACAGCACTGTATCATCCTATTTGCTTGGGCTAATGTGTTCTCTAATTGCCTGTACAGACAGGGAGTGGTCCAAGCTCCAGGCTCCATTTGGCCAGTCGATTTCAAGCAGCCTTGTTTCCCCATCATTTAGTAGATGAAGCAACATATTATCTACAAAAAGGACAGAAGTGTATAGAAAAAAAACAAAACAGGATGTACAGGCAGGCATTGTGCCACTGTGTGAAAAAATTACCTTGTATTATACAACTTAAATATTTGATAGAAACAAACTGTATCTAAAACATGCTGTGGTTGTAGTATTTCAAACAAAAAATCTGGTCACAGAAACCTACCTCAAACGAGTCTGTAAAAGTAGTTTTTGTATATTTTGGCTGTATTTATCAGCGGAAGTGTACTGACAAGGTTACTTTAGACAGTAAAATATTGCCATTAGTGACTCATTGTTGCTCTGGGCCTGTGGAACAAATGCTTATTGAATGTGCAGTCTCTCTCAAGTCTTTTAATCGTGTTGCCTCCAGAGCAGGTGAAGGGAGAAACAAACAACAGCATTTGCACTTATTAATTCACCTTCCCAAGTAAAAAAAAAGGCTGTGATCACTTGCTAAAGGCGCCTGACTGAAGAAATTTTAAGCATTTGGTTAGTTTAAAGTGATATGAATTTACTACTTTGAAATTCCTGTTTAAAGGTATTTGCCACCCTAATTTTTTTTTTTGTTCACGCTGTTTTAATTATTCAGTCACAAAATACAATTTTAATATATGACAAAGAGAAGCAGGCTAAAAAGGGATTCTCTCTGAATCTAATATCCTGGTTGTGCCACTTTTTGGTGATAACAGCTGGCATCAAACTTTTGTAAAAAACAATGTTACATTTTTTTACATGGGTTTTGATTAAATTTAGCCCACCTTTATTGGATAACTGGTTTGCTTTCGATCCTTCTGATGAATTACCCAACTGTGTTTAAAATACATGATCACAAAATGATAGACTAAGTCCATTGTGGACAGCAGAATACAAGGTTCGGACATGTACGTCAAGCTGTCCAGTACCTGTAGTTGCTAAGCATACCCTTGCAACCCTTGTACAACACCATGTTGTCATTTTTCTGAAATAATCTGTCAGGCAGCAGCTTAAGTAGTGAGACCCAGATTCCCTTCTTGCCAGCCACTTGGGCCAGCTCACCTGGGGGAATCCCGACAGCCAAGAAACGTAGTCCCTCCAACGTGTCCTGGGTCTTCCTCTGGGCTTCCTCCCAGTGAGACAGGCCTGGTACACCTCTCCAGGGAGTGGTCCAGGAGGCATCCTGATCAGATTCCCAAGCCACCTCAACAGGCTCCCCTTAATGTGGAGAACCAGCAGCTCTTCCCCTTAGTCCCTCCCGGACGACCAAGCTTCTCATCCTATCTTTAAGTGAAATACCAGACACCCTGTGGATTAAACTCATTTTGGCCACTTGTATCCATGATCTTGTTCCTTCGGACATGACCCAAAGTGGGGGACCATAGATGATGGTGGGAATATAGACAGACCTGTAAATTGAGAGTTTCACTTTTTGACTCAGCTCTCTGTTCAATACGACAAACCGGTACAGCGCTCTCATCAATGCAGATGCCGCACTAATCTGTCTATCGATCCACCGCTATATTTTGCCTCCATTCGTGAACAAGACCCCTAGATACTCAAACTGCTTCACTTGAGGCAGGACGTTCCCCCCGACCCGAAGAAGGCACTGTACCCTTTTCCGGTTTAAGACCATGGCGTAAGACTTGGAGGAACTAATTCTCATTCCAGCCGCTTCACACTCAGCTGTGAACTGCTGCAGCTAGAGTTGCAGTTTAGATCATAAGTTGATGGAGCCAATAGGACCACATCATCCGCAAAAAGCAGGGACACAGTCCTAAGACCACCAAAACGAATCTGCTCAACACCATGGCTGCACCTACAAATTCTGTCCATGAAAGTTATGAACATAATTGGTGACATAGGGCAACCTTGGCAGAGTCCAACGCTCACAGGAAACAACCCAGACTTACTGTCGGCAATGCAGACAAGACTCTGACAGCTCATATCAAAGGGAACATCAAAGTCAAATCCCTCAATTTATTAGATGATATATGTTCCTACCCTCATCAAAAAATGGTCTGATTATGAAACTACAATAAAAAGTTTAGATTTTTTGTTAGACATTATTGATAAATCCAAATATCTTCAAGTATTGTTTGTCCATATGGTGTTTGTAAAATACAAGTTGTGTTCTGGTTTTGTGTCGATTCAAGTGTGTTGGAACAGGGAGGTATCCAAAACGTGCAACAGAGTAGAGCCCAAAGACTGGGGATGGAGCTCCTTGATTTAGCCCATGGGTGTCAAGAGAAATCACTACTAGGACCACCCTGAGTAAAGAGTATGGACACCAGTACCCTAGTCCGTTTCTGGAAGGAATCATAATTCCAAAAATGTGCATGATTTTAAACAAGCTATGTATGTGTGACGAAAAATCATTGAAAGAAAATCTAAAAAGGAGCAATTAAACTAAACTCTCTTTCTATGGTGACTATGGAGTTAAATCCTTGGATACTATGGCGTCAAATGGAGCAAAGTATAATGTGATGTGATGTATATATATACATATATACATACATATATATACATATATATACATACATATATATATACATACATATACATATATACATACATATACATATATACATACATATACATATATAAATACATATATATATATACATACATATATACATACATATATATATACATACATATATATATACATACATATATATATATATACATACATATACATATATACATACATATACATATATAAATACATATATATATATACATATATATATATAAATACATATATATATATACATATATATATATACATACATATATATATATATATATACATATATATATATACATACATATATATATACATACATATATATATATACATACATATATATATACATACATACACATATATATATACATACATATATACATACATATATA
>JAVLVB010000563.1:133476-163689 GCA_032876305.1 Orestias chungarensis | reverse complement strand
GCTTCCTGGTCTGGACCCTGGTTTGTCAGTAATTTGGGGAGTTAATAAATTTGGCCATATTTCTAGAAAGAAGAGCGGCTCCATCCAAAGTTGGATGGATGCCGTCTCTCCGGATCAGACCAGGTTTTCCCCAAAAGGTTTTCCAATTATCTATGTAACCCACACCGTTTTCTGGACACCACCTAGATAACCAACGGTTATCTAGGTGGTTATCTAGCTATTTGATGTCACGATAAAATGCTACCCTAGTCAGTGTGATAATATAAATTCAACCCTTCGCTTTAACATTGGATAAATTGAAGGAATTTCTAATTTTCTTTTCGTAAACACATATTTTAAAATGCATCAATTTGATAATACAGGACTGAGTTCCAGATTTAACCAAAAATAAATAATAAAATACATATAAAAGTACATTTAAATTGGTTTGTGACAGAAGCAAGGCAAAAACAATATTAGTTTATAATAAAGCAAAACAAACAAAAGTTGTTGTTTTTTTTGTTTGTTTTTGCTAGAATGTCTGTCTTTTTCTGTCAACATTCTAAAAATAACGAAAAATTATGTATTAGAAAATAGGCATCAAGACCAGTTCCATAAAGTTAGTCAGAATAACAGAGGATCTGAGGAATATCTATTTTAGTAGTAAAGGAATTATAAAAACAAACAAAACAATAAAATAAACAACTAAAAGCGACTGTTAGAAATAGTACATATATATCGGGACATATATATTTGAATAAATATTTACCTTTAGGTGATATATGTTTTACATTTTTATCTTTTTTGCAGCTTACAGGACTAAAAAGTAACAACGCATTCTTTAAATATGTCCTTGCCATATATTCCAGCAATGCCAAAAAGCATTTCCCTCCCCAAAATACAGACTCTTTTATGTTGTTTATTTAATTTTCTGCAAGGTTGTCTTCATCTCCGTATTTTTATTCACTTGCATACAGTTGCTGCAGGCTGAAATTTTAACCTGGCCTTGATGCAAAGTATTGTTATTGGTGACAGGTGAGAGGTGTAAAAATAATTTAAACAGAGAAGAAACAGATGATACAGTAGTTTGGTGTATGAACACCACACAAATCTGAAATCAAGGAGTTTTAGCCTTGGGAAAGCATCCTTTGTTTAATGGTCACTTGGTTTACATGAGCAAGTTTGAAATATGATCGAACCCTTCATGAACGGATGTTTATCTTGATATCAACAAAACGAGCTATTGGTTTGAATTCAGATGTATTTAACGTCAGGCTATTTGGTAATCTTGTGAGCACAAGATTAATTAATAAGATATAACACCCTTGCTATTTTGCTTTCAAATTTAATAAACATTTTAGTTAAATACTAAAAATTTACCCTGCATAATGGCTTTAGTACATGTTGCCTAACAATACAAACATATTTCTTTCTGAACTCTTTAATTTATGTAATTGTACCATATATTTTTTCTGAAAAGACAGTTTCGAGACCTTTGCTGCATCCCCATCTTTGTTTTTCCTACAAAGTATTTCAGACATCTGATGTTTCAAAGTATTATCTGATAAAGAAAATAAATTTAAGCAACTTAAGAACATAAGACACATAATAAACTGCTGCCACAGTTCCTTACTTAATTGCTGTTATCCTTTGTTAAAATTAATTGGTAATTTTGCAGATTATAGAAAAACCTGGAATTGAAGCACAGTAATAATTTTAATCCAAAATACTGATGTGATAAAAGCAGCTTTTACAAAAAAATTCAGAAATATACATCAGATCAAATAAACCTAACCAGAAGGTTGAAATTAGGAGTCTGACCACTGCACTATATTACTACTTCATTTAATTCCAAACAAGCAGAATGGAAAGGTTTTATTTACATGGATGTTTGTGCAAGTTTAAGTGCAAATTAACACTTTGTTCCACAGCCTCAAATGCTTATAAATATGTCTATGAAGTTCCAATGGCCAGCAGAGTCCCAGCCCAATTACTTTTGTTTCAAAAGACAGCCCATAGATTGTTAATGCTTTGCATTTTATTTTCTCAAATGCCACTTAAGTGTGTGAATAAGTATTATTGTTTTTATGTTGTGATCAGTTACAACAACGGGCACAAACACCAACTAATGGGGGATTTCAGCAAACTAGAGGTTTGGTTCAATAGTTATTCATTATTTTAGAAATCTTGCTGAACAAAATTACCCTTCTACTATCCAACTTGCAACTATAAAACGGTATGTTGGTCTTCTCTAAAATGCAAAGTAAAGTGGCCATATAACCACCTTGCCAAAGCAGCTATTACAGTTTCTGATGCATTATATGTTATCTAAAATAAAAAAATTTCATTAGTGAAATGTAAAGAAACTTTATACATTTAGTAAAACATCAAGTTCAGTATAGTCTCGAAAATATTTGTTGCATTTTACTTACGCCATTTTGTACTTTATGTGTGTATAGGAATGTTAATTGTAAATACACTGTGTCGCACGGATTCAGAACAGGTGTACTTTTAATTATACTTAAAGATGAAGAGTCAATGCTCTTTGTAGACCATATGCTGGTCTCTGAGTGCCAGTGGTGGAGCTAGAAGGTGTGCCGGGGTAGCACAGGACCCCCCAGGTGCCCCCCCAGATGTTTGACATGTCACAAGACCGCACGTCTTTTTTTCTTCACAAATGTTTATTAAAAAAAACATCTTTGAACGTTGTGAAATTTAGTCTGTTACGCTTTTTCGACTAAGAGTCAATTTCAGCTGAATTTGGATTCAGATAGATCACGTAGAAGCTTTTTATGGACAGTGAGCTTCTCATTCTAAAGTAACTTTCATAATGGTTTCCTAATGAGTTACTGATTAAAATAAGTTTTGTGTTCAGATAGGAGATCATTTTGCTATGGGTATAAAGTTAACGGTACATATCATGATGTATACAGATGATCAGCTGCTCCATATTAATGTCTACATTTAATTTGGGTTGCCGAGCCTTGTACTTTTACGTTTCTTCAATTATTTGATGGGAATTTCCATTTCATGTTTTGTTGCCTTAAATTAAATATAATCAGAAAATGATATGGAAGTGGGAATTTAACATCATTGTGTGACGGTAAAAAATAAAAAGATTGCTTTTTTCCCCTGAGTGACAAGCATGTAGATATATGTATATATAGATAAAAATAGATACAGTGGCAGCTGAACAAAATAGAGAGGGATAGGGGTGATGAACAATAAATGAACAATAATCACATATCCTAAGTTAATTTATTTAAATTCGTAACAACGTATCATATATAAAATATATATCATTTTTGCAGAAAAGCTCCAGCTGTTGAGCGGCTGGGGCAACAGAAAGATCATCAGCAGCCAGTTGATACCTTTTTTTTTTTTGAGTGAGTGAGTGAGTAACTGTGTGTTATTGGGTGTGAGTGAATGTTTGTGCATTTTCATTAATGCAAAATGGTTATTTGTTGAAAAATTGTTCCTACGTTTTGTTTTACATTTGGAATATTAACTCCAAATTAAATTCACAAATCTAATTTTCTGTATGCTTATTATGTACTTAAATATATTTCAATGTTTAGAGACTCCAACTGCAACTGATTGTTCGAGAAACAAATTTTTTGTCATAGTCTATGAACCCCCTGAAATAACCTTGGCCACCCTCTGGCCCCCCCAAGAATAAAAGTCTAGCTCCGCCACTGCTAAGTGCTACCATAACTATTAGCCTAACTGATCAAAAAGTAAGTCAGACAGCCAACTCTTAGTGGAATTCCAAGCATTTCACATGCTAAGGAGAATAAATCTGAGTTGGGAACATGTTAACAGGTTGAACTCTGGCCCTCGAGGACCTACGTCATCCACAATGGCTGCATCCTGTCTTCAGCATACAGCCAAGGGTCTGTTGAGGTGTAACTGAAGCCTGGGTTGCTTTGATAGAGGCCTTTAGATTTTCTTGAAAATCATTTTAAAGTTGTGGTCAACAGTTCTCTGCATGATTGTGTTGCTTAGTGATCCATACTGGGAGACCATTTATACGTTTAGCAAAAAAAATTGCAGGTTTTGCAAGTCAGCTATCTAATTATACTGTTACATTAGTTTCCAATAAGTAACGTTTCTAAAATATTTCAAATTTCTATAACCGAATTTTAGGTTTCATTATATAGTAACCCATAATCAAAAACAGGTCGCCAGTGGTACGTATCGATGTCACTTCCTGTTGTTGCTCCGTGTGTCTGTTAGCGTCTGTTTGCGTCTGCTAGCTCCGCGCGCTCTCTTATTTCTCCGAATTCTCTGTACTGAGACGTTTTCATAAACACATCTTCACGTTAATCACACATTTCTGTTGCTTCACTGAAGTTTTTAGAAACCGTAAATGTTCTAAACTGACCCTTTTTTGTGTCGTGAGCACTCGCTAGCTTAGTTAGCTTAGCTGCTAGTGGTACTATGGCTTCTCCCTCTGCTTCTCTTCTTTCCTGCTCTGTGTCTCAGATGTTTAGTTATTCCTCTCCCTCCTTTAGAGATAATGGTACATGCATTAAATGTAGCATTTTTTTTAGCTTTGGAGGCGTGGGTGTATGAATTGGAAGCTCGGCTCCGTGCTATTGAAACACCCGCAGATAGCCGAGGCCCATTAGCTAGCGTGGAGCCAACAAGAACAGGTTGCCCTAGTGATCCTCCAGCAGTTCCCATGCAGCTGGGAAATCAGCCTGGCTGGGTGACTGTACGCAGAAAACATTGTCCCAGAGCCCAGCCTTTGGCTCACCACCAACCTGTTAACGTTTCAAACCGATTTTCCCCACTTAGCGATACACCCACTGAGAAACAGATTCTGATAATTGGCAGCTCCATAGTCAGAAACATTGCTTTAGAAAAACCAGCAACCATAGTCAAATGTTTGCCAGGGGCCAGAACAGGCGACATAAAATCATACCTCAAACTGCTGGCTAAGGATAATCGTAAATACAGTAAGATTGTTATTCACGCTGGCGGTAATGACACCCGGTTACACCAATCGGAGGTCACTAAAATTAGTGTTGCTTCGGTGTGTGAGTTTGCAAAAACAATGTCGGACTCTGTAGTTTTCTCTGGTCCCCTGCCTGATCGGACCAGTGACGACATGTTTAGTTGCATGTTGTCATTCAACCGTTGGTTATCTAGGTGGTGTTCAGAAAACGGTGTGGGTTACATTGATAATTGGAAAACCTTTTGGGGAAAACCTGGTCTGATCCGGAGAGACAGCCTCCATCCGACTTTGGATGGAGCCGCTCTTCTTTCTAGAAATATGGACGAATTTATTAACTCCCCTAATTACTGAGAAACCAGGGTCAAGACCAGGAAGGAGAGTCGTAGTTTAGGAATCCTCTCTGCGGCTTCTCTACAGTAACCTACCCAACATCCCGTTGAGACGGTGTCTTGCCCACGGCTAAAACCAAATAGTCTAAATGTAGCCTTTACTGCTATTTTAGACTCAATTGGCTTCGGTCAAAAAATCCAAACACCTACTCACTCTCTTGGTCACACTTTAGACCTTGCGCTGACTTATGGCATTGAGTGTGAAAAAGTTATAGTGCTTTCTTCAGTATTTCAGAGAAATGCAGTGGAGGGCAACAAATTAATTTCATGCACTACACATATTGATGCTGTTGTTCATAGTATTACGTCCTCATTGCGTACAATTTTAAACAACGTAGCGCCCATAAAAAGAAATGTGATTACTCATAGGAGGTTGGCCCCCTGGTTTAATTCAGAACTTCGTACCTTGAAGGGAAAAACCAGGAAATTGGAGAAGAAATGGCGGTTTTCGCTTTTAGAGGAGTCCTATTTATCCAGGAAAAACAGCGTGCTTCTGCATAAAAGGACCCTATATCGCCAAGCTAGATCAGCATATTTTACTTTACTAATAGAGGAGAATAAGAACAATCCTAGGTTTCTTTTTAATACAGTTGCTAAACTTACGCGAAAAGAAAACTCTGTTATATCACCCATTCCTCCAACTCTTAGCTGTAATGACTTTATGGAATTCTTTATTGATAAAATTGAATCTATTAAAACTAAAATTGATGGCATTACCAAACATAACTTCTACCTCTGTAAGCAATGAGGTACTGAATGTTGCTCTGGAGCCTGATCTCTGTTTGAAGTGTTTAGTTCCAGTTGAGCCTTCTGAGCTTTCAAAAATATTTTCTTCATCTAAGCCTTCAACTTGTATGTTGGACCCAATCCCGACAAAATTGTTTAAAGAAGTATTTCCTATTATTATTACCCCCATTTTGGAAATGATTAATTTGTCATTATTGAATGGTTATGTACCAGAGGCTCTTGAGGTAGCTGTAATAAAACCTATTTGAAGAATTTCAGTCAAGTACAAATGATATTCTCATGGCCTCAGACAATGGGCTCGTGTCTATTCTAGTTCTGTTAGATCTCAGTGCAGCTTTTGACACAGTCAATCACAATGTCCTCATTGAAAGGCTCGAACACACTGTGGGGATCAAGGGAACAGCACTAGGCTGGTTTAAATCGTATTTGTCTGATAGATCCCAGTTTGTTCATCTAAATGACAAATCTTCTCCGCATTGTATGGTTACTTGTGGAGTACTACAGGGTTCTGTACTTGGCCCAATTCTATTTACTATATACATGCTCCCTGTTGGTAACATCATCAGACAGCATGGTTTTAATTTCCACTGTTATGCTGATGATACACAACTGTATTTATTTATATATCCTGATGAATCCAGTCAGTCGAGTAGATTACAGGCATGTCTAAATGAAATAAAAATGTGGATGACTTTAAACTTTCTGCTCTTGAACTCTGAAAAGACAGAAGTTGTTATCTTTGGACCAGAACCTCTACAAAAGAAATTGCTTAGTCAGCCACTTGGCCTGGATAGAATCAGGTTGGCATCTGGTGACAATGCAAAGAACCTTGGTGTTATTTTTGATCAGGAAATGTCTTTCAAGTCTCATACAAAACAGGTCTGTCAGATTTCCTTCTTTCATCTTAGTTATATTGCAAAAATTAGGGCAGATGCTGAAAAGCTAGTGCATGCATTTGTTACTTCAAGGCTGGACTGTTGTAACTCTTTATTAGCAGGAAGTTCACAAAATGCAATTAAAAGTTTACAGTTGGTCCAAAATGCTGCAGCAAGAGTTCTGATGAAACTTAAAAAGAGAGATCATATCTCCCCAATTTTTGCTTCCCTTCATTGGCTCCGGGTCAAACTTAGAATAGATTTTAAGATTCTTCTTTTGACATATAAAGCCCTAACTAATAAAACTCCATCGTATATCAGAGATCTGATTACTCCTTATGTCCCTAACAGAGCACTTCGCTCTCAAACTGCAGGTTTACTGGTGGTTCCTAGAATCTCTAAAAGCACAATGGGTCAGATCTTTCAGTTATCAGGCTCCTCTCCTGTGGAACCAGCTTCCAGCTTTAGTCCGTGAGGCAGACCCCCTGTCTAGTTTCAAATCTTGGCTTAAAACCTTCCTGTTTGATAAAGTTTATAGTTAGGAAGAGGTAGAGAAGACAGCCTAATCCGGTTGGGGAGGAACTCAATCTTGACAGACGGTTCTCCTTTGCGATACCTTCTTCATGTCTCTCTATATAGGGTTAAGTTATTTAAGTTTTTTTATAGTTATGCTGCTATAGGCTTAGACTGCTGGAGGACAATATGACCACTTTTCTCTCTGCTACTTTCTTCCTTTGTACAATCTACTTAGTTACCATTATTTCAACCTTGTTAACCTTTTGTCTTCTCTTAGTGTTCTCTCCATAGTAACCACACCTGAGCTGGCGTTCTGTTAGCTGAGACAGCCTCTTTGATGAGAACATTGGCTGAGATGCTTCCAGTGACGCTTTACAACTGCTGCTATAAACTCTATTATTTCAGTATCCTGTGCTTCTAATTTAGCTTTCTGTCTTTTCAAACCCCCAGTCGGTCGTGGGGGTTTGATGACTGCAGATGACTGCTTGTACGGAGCCTGTTAAAGGGGAGTTTTTCCTCTCCACTGTCGCTACATGTATGCTAAGTATGACGGATTGCTGTAAAGTCAAAGACAACACAAGCCATTGTTTTGGTCTGCTGATCCAGAGGAGTGAATGCTGCAAGTCAATGACT
Organism: Orestias chungarensis; assembly: GCA_032876305.1. NCBI lineage: Eukaryota > Metazoa > Chordata > Actinopteri > Cyprinodontiformes > Cyprinodontidae > Orestias > Orestias chungarensis. The sequence continues at coordinate 155,590 of JAVLVB010000563.1, read as the reverse complement.
CGATGCAATCTGCTGGGGATCTTTAGATTGGAAACTTTTTTAAATTGATTTGTTATGATGTATCTTTGATTTTAATTGATTTTCTGTGAATTGCCTTGAAACGACACCTGTTGTAAATTGGCGCTATATAAATAAACTGATTCTTGATTCAAAATGACTAAAAAAGGGGGTTTAATTATTAATTATTATTTAATTATTATCTAAATTATATGCTGTATTATGGGAGTATCAGAAATATAAATACATTATTTTGAATGTTAATGTCATGTTATTGTTTAGGCTTCTGACCCGCATAAACACGAGGAGTCTCAGGAGTACAATAATAATAAGGTTTATTGAATGATTTGAGTTATGGACCTTGGGCCAGCTGGGGCAATGGACGAGGGGAAGGAACAAGAGATGATCGGCAGCGGAATCCAAGCTCGTCAGAAAACGAACTGCTCGGAGGGCGACTTGAACGAAGAGAGGGAGGACACGGCAGACCGGGGACCACTGACCATTGTTGACGGATGGTGGAGACGCCAGGAGGAGTGACTGGAGAGTGTTTCCTCTGAGGCAGGTTGTCCAGGGGGTGAACACGGCGGATAATGGTGGCTGGAGCGGGCAGACCAAGCTGAACCAGTTGAGCGGTGAACCGGAGGATTGTGATGATTATGGGAATTCTTGTAGGTGTGTATTCGGGTGGTGGAGAAACCTGGGTGGAGCACAGGAGACGTTCAGGAGCAAGAAGGTGAAAAAAAAACAAAGTATCAGATAAACAAAGTATCAAATAAACCAAATCATAAACTACAAAACTTCCAAAAGATTAATGATCAAACAACTGGAGAACTAGAGAAAAAATACAAACTTGAGAACTAGAGTAACTAGAGACAACTAGAGATACTGGCACTGAGAGTTAGGTTACCGGATGCAACTAATACTCTGGCTTCGAGTAGATGGTTCACCGCTCCTCTTATACTGGTCCAGCTCGTTACCGCCAATTGGCTGCACCTGGCCAGGTGAGAAGCTGGAGAAGGGCTCCAGCAGAGGAACTCTGGTGATCCCCAGTGGACAACCTAGGATTAGACTGGAAAGATTCAACCTGACAGTTTATTTTCTTTTAACCAGCACATTTTAATTTTGAGAGTAATTAATTATGGCAACTTTTATTCTCTTGCTATCTTGAAGAGCTTTCACTTATCATCCATTGTTCATATCTAAAACTACTAAACATAACATGTGAACCAAATTAATGCAGTGACAGTTATACAATTAAACGTTAGGGAAATTCTTTTGCAAATGAAAAGAGGGATCATGTGCTGTTAGAGTTGGAATATCTTTCAAGACAGTGGTCATATATTTACCCTGCATATACTGAACATGACAGTGACTGAGGCCAACAATAAAAAGGAGGACAATTTTAAAGAGAAGAAGTAGAGAAGAAGTAAATATGGTTTAAAATGATTAAGTTCAGAGGGGAAAATTTAGCCCATAATGATTACTTGAATAAGAGGGTAATACTAAGAATTATTTCAAGTATAAAATTATCTTAGAAGTGTGAGCTTTTATGTCATAAACATATCAGCAGTGAGTATTACCTATTTTTATATCTCATTGTCATGATCTGTGTTATTTTTTGGTTTTATTTTTGTTAGTCTTATTTAGTTACTAGTCTTTGTTATTTCCTGTTATTTAGTACAAACTTTTTTCCACACTTTTTTGTTATTATTTAGTTATTATTCTTGATCTGTGTCATTCCTTCTTTGTGGCCTTCATTTCTCATTTGTTTTTCAATGTGTCATTTTCTCTCTCTCCATTGAAGCCTGTCAAACTATTTTCATTCTCAGCTGCACCTGATTTGTAATCAGTAACTTCCAATTATTCCACTACTCACCCTCCTGGTACTTAAGTTCTTTTCTAGCTCATACTCATTGTTGGATTGAAAGTTTCAGAGATGAGTGGGATGAGTTCTTTATGGTGATCCGGTTGACTCCTTGGTAATCAATGCAGGGCCAGAAGGAACTATCCTTCTTTGATATGAAAAAGGGGCCCACCCCCAATGGAAAAGAGGACGGGTGGATGATACCATCTGCCCAGGACTCATTGATGTAATTCTCTATTGACTCTTTCATAGCAGGAGATGATATACAGATTGTAGTTGGGCTCCGGGCATTAGGTCTATGGCACAATCATAAGGACAGTGTGGTGGTAATAAACAGGCTTTTCTTTCACTAAATACATGTTTGTGGTTCAGGTATTCAACGGGTTTGTTGCCCAGTTACTGAGAGTCTATTAGGAAGAACTCTTCTGGAGGTGGGCTAGAAGGAACTGTAGCTTGGAGACAGGATGAATGGGAGTCAGAGGACCAGGAATCGATACAGTCATTTTTACAGTATTTAAAGATTATTAGTGCTTAGCCAGTTGTATCCCAGGATGATGTTTGTTCATTCAAAATGAAACTTCTTCTGCATGATGTTTGTTGCTTGATTGTTACTGTATCTGTTAAGGCCATTTTGTAATTTGAAAGTCAAGTAAAGTTGCACTGAATATTTTAAAAGGATTACAAAGATAAAAATGTCAACCTTGTGTTTTCAAAATTTTTTGATACTCTACACGCCTCTGCCTTTCAGATAAATTACCTTTACATGGTCTAAACATATTCTAAGGATTTTAAAAGGGGATGGCAGAGTGAAGAATATCCATTCTTGACAGGGCCAAGTTTTTTATATTGAGAATTTGACCGATTATGAAGATTTAAGCACTATGAAAAAGCAGAGTCTACAAAACTGGAAAGATGGCTGTACCTCAACGAGAAATGGGCAGTTCCAATTCAAAATGAAGGTTAAAAGGCTTCTAAGTGGGCAGATGATGGTCAACAGCAGGGGCAAGGATTCTTTCTCTTCCTCAAAGGGAGAATTGCCTTCTGATTCAGAGGTCTATTAAATCTTGCTATCATCTCAAAACCAGTAATCCTGCCAAGTGACTGGAACCCTTCAATCACAATGGTCAATCTCTCTCTGCCATAGCCTGATGATAAGGGCTAGCTCAGAGGGATTTGCAGCAGGAAGCCTTTTTTATTTTTGTACAGCATCTGATATTTTCATTACAAGGTTTATCAATTTGAAACACTACATAGAATAATATTTCTTAAACAACTTATTACCAAACCACCATTTAACACTTCCCTAAATGGTACATATTTACGTGATAACTGCTACATTTTATTTTATTTTATACAGACAATGAAAGATCAGACTATGTCATAGATTGGCAAACCTCCTGTGTTGTGTAATCAAATGACAACTTTACCACAATTGGAAAGCTAGTTAATATTTCTCTCTTGCCACATACAGAGCTTCAATCTGAAAGAAAGTGAATCTCTGAAAAAAAATGACAGGGTTTAAGAAAGAATAAAATAAATACACATATGAAATCAAACCACAGTTAATAAACCAAGAACAGCTAATTTGACTACATCAGTTTTGGGTATAACAAAAATCAAAAACAGTGGCAAAAGCTGCTTTCTATGCATTGATAGATTAATTGGACATATGGGAAGAGTCTTTCATCTTGAAATTGATGATACCATTGAAAACAATTTTAAAATAGAACAGGGAAATCAGGTTAGATAGTAGAGATCAGAGCAGCTTTGTCTTTCCAAAAATTGTGTGAGCAGGCACATTTCTAAAAAAAAAGATAAATAGATATCTTAAAAGACACACTAAAGCACACTAACATTTCAAGCAACCGCCATAAACCAATTGAACAATTTACATTTACATTTATGCATTTACCAGATGCTTTTATCCAAAGCAACTTACAAAAGAAGGTTCAACATTGAACTGCAACAAAACTTACATATTATCGGTTACCTACAGTATACTGGAAGAAGATTTACCATGAAGGATTTGTTAACCACCTACAACATTCAATTAAAACAAAGATTACACACATACCATACCATACATTGACTGTTATATGCTATCAGGAAGTGATATGTGTATTTAGAGCTTTCAGGGCAAGGGATACTCTCAGAGGAGCTGGGTCTTTAAGAATTTCTTGAAGATGGAAAGAGAATCCCAGCCCATTTGCTGTGTAGTCTGTTCTCTCTGTCTGTTCACTCTTCTCTATGTAACCAACACACAAGAGTATTTGTCACAAAGGGATTAACACTTCAACAGCCATTGTTATTGATCCATGGCAGCACCAGTAGAGGGTAAGCTCCACCTTCTGTGCATTTGTATATTTGTGTATTAAGTGGGTCAGACTGACACAATGCATGAGGAGAAAAGCTAGGAATATGTGAAGTGAGAGAAAACGCACAGATTATAGGGAAGAAAAATGAGTGGGAGAATAAAGTGTTTAAAAACGAGTGGTGTTTGGTGTGATATCACCAAGTGAACCGTGTACATTGACAGAGCTGAATAAATGTTTGCTTACTGTGAAAACTCTGGTGAGTGATATCAATAAGTGAAACTGAGGGCTAGCAAGGCAGTCAGCTAGTAAGGTCTGTCATTTTACTTCTCATGTCTATGGGCTTACCAGAGCCTAAATTGACAGCGAAAAATCCTTAAATTACAGTCCAGTCAATACACAATTTTCACCTGAATTAGAACCTTCAAACCAAATTATGACACATATTACTAATGAAGGGAATTATAACATTGTGAAGCAAATAGGCCAGTTTAGAGCAAAGTTTAATTGTGTTTTCCTATACTGCCTTGACTGCTGTTTTCTGAAGAAAAGTAAACAACAAAAAAACAGGCAAAAATCTGTGCAGAGTAATACATTTGTATATCTCATTTACACATGGTATATAGCCGTGTACAGTTTGATCCTAATAACCATTTCAATGCTTATTAAGAGTTCTGCACATGCCAATTGTGTAGAACAATGGTCTTTGTTTTACTTACCACCATCTATAATAAATACTGGCATACACATTTGACATAATTTAAAAATATAAATTTAATACGTATCTCATGCAAGGTTTTAGGTGGTATCTTTCCTTGATTTTTGTAGTTTTTGTAACTGTTTATCGAAAAATATACTGTATATTGCTTTGACAGAATTACACTGCCTTTACATGGTTGAAAGCCATCTGACTGGACTTCTACAGTTAGCATTATATTTGTCAAAAGAGGAAATTTCACCACCACTTATACAAAGCTGACTGTTTTGGGATACTCTCACTGCTACATGGAGAACAAAGGACTGAAACCAGTCTGAATCAGAATTCAGAGAATAAAGGAACTGGTAAAAAAACAACAACCTACGTTTATGTGATTTCTAGGGAAGCAGTATTCTCTGTTACATCCTAAAGGATATTAAAATCTTCACAGAGCTTTTCCCACCCTGCTCTACAATTGACAAGTTGATTGTCCATCACATCACAAAGGTATAAAACATGTTTTTAGGCTGAAATTGTTGCTTTATAAAACTGTGTAATTATGCTTATTTTACTGTGCTTTGCAGGGTTTCTGTGGCCACACAGTTTGAACTGGACTGGAGCAGTCCCCAAAACAAACCAGAGCCAATAGTATCAGGAGCTGCAAGTTTTGATTACAAGAGTGGTTTTAGAACTAGTACTCTGGCACACATGACCTTGTTCCATTTAGTCTGTTTTCACATCCTATCCTCTTCTAATTAACGTACATAAAAATGTCAGCATAGTCCGGGTGACGGGTGAGGTTGAAGTTTTTTTTCCCCAACTTATATTACCAACTTGAAAGCCACCTTTGACACTGCTGAGTAAAACAAGCTGCAAAATTACCACTCCTTTCCTTCAACCAGCGTAGGCCTTTTGTTTACTTTCGTACTGTTTTGCTCCTTTTCGTCATTTCCTTTGTGAACTTGTTGCAACTAAACAACTAAAATCTCTTGTAGCCCTAGAGATAATTTGTCTTCCTTCAAATTCCTTATACACATTGGTATACATAGGTTCTGACATTTATATAACCATGCTGAACAGTGATATTTCTTTGTGAATTTACTAATTTCTGATTTTTCTGTTTTATTATGTTTTATCTTTTGTGCACATTTTTTATATTATTCTTTAGATTTATAGGTTAACAGATCATCTTAAGTTTCTTTTAATTTACCATTTATTCTAGTTTAGGTACATGTTGGAAGCCTACTTAAAGAATTTAAAAAATAGACTGGAACTTGAAAGAGTTTTTGGTGTGTTTCAAAGAAAGGTTACCTGCCTTAATTCTGTATATGTATGCAATGCTTGCTAGAATGCTACTGTGTAAACTCACTTAACTTTCTTTTGTGTCAAAATATCACATCTCAGCGGAATGGTAGTCATAGAATAAAAAAAAAACATTGACTGAGAGATGCTATATTACTACAAATAAGGTCATGTTGACTAAAGATGTTGGAACTTATTGATAGTTGTTGATTGTTAAGCTGAATTATTGTTCCACAAACCAGCTTTGTTTTACATGTCCCAGCATTATTCAGGAATCCCTAGGCGAAAACAGAAGGATTCAGTACATTGCACACATGCCTAATGTATCGGAAATTACGCATATATTCTGCAAAGCAGCATCAAGTCAATGAAGCCATGACTTAATAAAATGTTTTTGTATAAAAAAGCTCGGTTTGCAGTGATGAAGATTATGTTAAAAAGCTAAATGAACAAGATTGTGGTGGTCCAAATTATGGTCTGGGATATTTACCTAGTACTTTACTGTCACAGAGTCAAATGCACTTCATCTATAGATGAGAGTTTGGTGCTTTATAGGTCACTGTGAGTTATTATTATTATATTATTCCTTTTATAGCTACTTACTATTTTAAACAGCAGTGTATTAAAAGTGACCTAGATACCTCACGGAAATGGCAAGAGTTGATGTTTCAGAAACTGTGCATTGTTCATATAAAGCAGATTTTTAGATGCTTCAATGCATATTTTCAGAAGGGAGACTGTAACAAAATATTTACATGTAAACTTTGAATTCAAAATTCAGTTAAATTATTTTGAATTTTAGGGAATTTTATTGCAAAGTATATTACTGCTTTATTTGGTTGCATGTGCACCTATATACGTTCATTGCAATCGTTTTAGATTTCAAAGATAAATGTACAGGAGTTTATTTGATATTTCTTTATGATATCCATACATGTGTTATATGTGTTAAACATATTATATAAAGGTCAAAATCACCTTTTCTCACCTCTCAACAAGGTATCTTAATGCCAAAATTGCAATTCATCTCTCAAGTACTTGTTTTTTTTTTGTTTTTATCAATTTATTTATTTTTTGATGAGCTTCTACACAACCACATTAAAAAGACTATGAGAGCTAAGATAAAAAATAAATAAAATCTGCAACACTGTAGGCCATTTAGTGAGTTTTCAAATATGATCCTGTTAGAATTAATTTTTATAAGCGGACCGAATTTGGACGAAACCTATGAAATTCCAGAGAGTGGGATTGGTCGAGAGATCAAAGGGCATATAAATAATGGCAATCTCTATCATCATTTTTCTTCCCCTAGAGCTTAGATTATTGCATGGTGATCTCTTACGGAAATAATTATTTTTGTACACCTTATGTCATTTTTAACCTGCTGGACAGGAAAAAGATGAACATTCAAAGCGACCTGCGACATATTTGTGTGTCCGCGGACTTTGTTGATTTTCTTCCCTGACAAGAGGAGAAGCACTGAACAGCAAAGGGCTGCTTCAAGCCGCTTCTTCCTAAGCTTCATGATTACGGACAATCAGATCCAATCCAGGATTTTTATTTTTAAAAAAGGCCTGTCTGACTCATGTTTGGTCTGCATTATTGTTATCCCAATCTCCTTCTTCATCCTTCCCCCTTTCACAAACATAGACACACTGTGTCACCAGTGTATAACAGCCTTGTAGATTTATTATGGAAGTTAGAAGTGCCATAATTAACCAGTCTGAAAGTATTTATTTCAGAGTTTGTTTAATGATGCAGAGTTTGTATATTTGTTTCCTTCCCTTTTAGACCGACCACACACACACACACACACACAGACACACACACACACACACACACACACACACACACACACACACACAAACACACACAGACAGACAGACTGTCTTAAACTACATTCTGGACTCTTCTGCGTTCTTACCAACCCACCAGATAGACACCTTACTATCCAACCAGCACCTATACAGTCCACCCACCTAACCGCCTCATACAAAATACCTCCATAATACTTAGAATACCTAGATGGAAAGCTCACTGGAACACCTGCTGTTTTAAGGCCCTTTGTTATAGAGTTTACAGTAATAAAGTGTCGCCCCTGGAGTTGTTTTGCCAATTGAATATATGAGCCTGAGTTGAAGCTTGTCAGCCACCCCATACAGAGCTTCATCAAGGAATCAAGGAATCAAGGAATCAAGGAATTTTATTTGTCATCACATCACATGTGGTACATGAGGTGGGACGAAATTCTTATCCCCCGGTCCAGTTTAAACCCTGACAGCAATTTTAAATAATATAATAAAATATAAGACCTATGCAAGGATAGGATTTGAACACAGAATCTACAATATGGGACTTCGGACATAGCAGCAATGAAAATTTGGAGTGCAAATAGTATAATAAAATATAGTATAAAGAACTATACGAGAAAGAGGATTTAACTACACAGAATCTACAATATGGACACAGAATCTACGATATGGGACTTCGGACATAGCAGCAATGAAAATTTGGAGTGCAAGTGACATATTAATTGACATTTTAAAGTGACATTTTAAAGTGTGATATTAAAGTGAACAGTGAGAAAGTGTTTTTCATTTCTAACTGTCCTTGCGTGTGTTTGAGAGTCTCACAGCTTCGGGAATGAAGCTGTGAGACCCATTCCTCTTAAGCTGCGTGGGAAATTAGCGAAACCGTCTGCACCTGTGATGGATAACCTGACGGCCAACCCAGACTCCAAACGCCCCCCTGCAGAGAATCAAAACAACAACACCGGCAGAAAGCTTACTGACACTCCTGAGTAATTCTTTGCTTACTTCTCCCAGTGTTTCCTGTGACTTACTTGATTATCATTTGCAACAATGCAAACTCCCTCATACTGTGCATACATGTAGTGACAGTGGAGAGGCGAAACTCCCCTTTAAAGGAAAGAAACCTCAAGCAGGACCTGGCTCAGTACAAGCAGCCGTCTGCCACAACTGAAGAGACAGAAAACTAAAACAGATGCAGAGGATATTGGAAAAAAAAGAGTTCATAGCAGCTGCACGCATCAAATTCAAATAACTAATGCTGGCATACAGAGTGTTTGATGGATCTACCTCAACACCCACAAACACCTGCAATAATAATCTCCTTCAATCCAATGATTCACAAGAAAACAGTCAGAATGATGCCACAGCACGAGGGACTTCAAGAGTAAGAAGACTTCACCCTCTGGGTACTGTTAAGATTTCTCCAAAAATAAGGCCAATCCATCCTGTGGTTATCCACACTCTCTGGTGTGAACCCCTGTTAGCTTGACTGACTTAATCCCTATGCCAAGGAGCAACTAAGGGTGTTTGCAAGTTGTTGTAAGTATTTTTAAAACTCATCAGCCCTCTCCTTCACTGTGGTTATGGGAAATTTAAATGGGTTTTATATGGCAATTTATAAAATTCAGTTGTTCATGTATACAATACAAAGAAATGTCTCTTGTTAATTGTTGAATGATTTGTAAGAGAAGCCGCTTGCATGGAAATTGACCAGATCTAAAGCTACCCTAATATAATTACAAACTATTTCTTAATATTAAGATTCAGCTAATCTTAAATTTTGGAGGATGGTGAGAAATATGTTGCGTTTTTCAGATACGGCTATAACAGCAGGCTTCACTTTGAGAATGTATGAAGGAGAGAAAAAAGAGCAGTTCCCACAGGGAATTAAATATAAACTGCACAATTGGAAAATATGACCATAAGTAGCTAGGGCCGACAGAGAAAAATGTCTGCCTCTACCTACTTTAATAAAACAGACAGTTGGTCTGTAAATTAGTCATTGTCTTAGACAAATTATGTGATTTATCCCCAGCTACACTCAAACTGACTATTTTCCACCTCATATGCAAATGCACCTAAAATTCATACATCTCTGTATAACAGAAACAATATTTCCTAAACCTGATGAGCTTTTTTGGCAGATTGACAATGATTTATTGTTTATCACCAGAGTCTTTCTTATTTTTTTGCAGATTTTAGTAACTGCATTTATCATCCAGGTGCAGTGCTAAATGAGAACAATACAGGCACAAAAGCAGTAATATCTCAACCTTATTGTCAGTGTATTTAGTTTTATTGTCATTGCAAAAATAAAGAGACTTATTAACGAAATTGTGCATGTTTAATTGATACATTTTGTTCTCCTACAATACTTTATTGTAATCATACAATTATTTGTGGTGACCATTTTATTTTTTCATTTGTTTAAATTAAGAATAATGCCTCAAATATGATCTGGTGATTAGCTTAATGCAGTTGATTTATTGTTTGGTTTTATTATTTATTAGGCAATAAGTACCTGTTCAGTTACTTGTGCAAACGTATGAAGTGATTTTAAGGTATGTTAGCAGAACTCTTAAAAGTTGGAGTATTGCCTATCCTCCACATGGGCAAGTTTGAAAGTTTGAAACTAACTGTATTGCATAGGCACTGGTGAAACAGAATAGTTTTGTTCCATTCCAGAGCTTCAACACAAAGGCCTTGAAGGAACAATCTCTTCATGTTTTAAAACTGGTGCAAGGGACCACAAAGATATTCTTATCCAATGATATCAGCCTTTCACACGGAGTGTATAGACAACACAGATCTCTAATCTAGGACGTAACCTTACTATGGATAGCTTACAAAGCCAGCACCAGGATTTTGAAATGAAAGCAAATAACCACTTGGAGCTATATAAGCCCTTCTGTTGGAATGAGTTGGCAACTGCTTCTTTTGTTTAGACAAAAACGTAGACTGTTAGACTATACGAGAATGTACAAATTCCTGAATAATCAACTCTAGATTACCTTTGGAAAAAAAAAACTTTTTAATTTTGAAGTACCTTCTCAGGAGGTAAAACAAGTTCCCTGTGAGGTGAGCTGATATGAATTGTTAATCAGTAAGTAAGGTAACTTAAATACTGGTTGAAATCTGGAATGTAGTTGTCAGGTAATTCTGCAGATTCAGAAATGAACTGGTTTGCTGAGACAGTACAAATCTACCAAACGTGGGCACTAGCCCACTGCCAAGGATGGAGGGAGATTCCTACCATAAAAGCTGTAACTTTGCTGCCACTGTGCCAAACTGGTCAATAGGCAAATCCATTTGGGTTCCACAATGATACTTTACTTAAAGGTATAGGAGGGGATCTTTTTAATAAAAAAAATTTCAATGGAAAATCCCATTGAAAATGACAGCCAATCAAAAAAGACCGGTGGTTAAAAATAACTAGCTGTCAATGCGGAAATAAAATTTACCCAATGACGTATATCACTAATGTCCCCACCCACCCAACCCCTACAATGCACGTTCATGTTTGAATTTGGGCATGCGCAGATTGTTGTTTAGGAAGTAAAACGGGACGGACAAGACACATCATTCACCATTGAAGAGAGGTTCCCCCCGTACGGCAGTGAAAATGGAAGGGGCTGTGGTCCCGCAGATGTAAACAGACTGCATGTGCTGAGGAAGTGCACACTCCCGATATCAGGGGGCGTTACTGGAGATGAGGAGGCACAATGCGCAGTGTTGCGAATATGAGAATGAGTTGAAGATCCTCTCCTATATCTTTAAGTAGTAAATTTTTAGTGGTGTTCTTAAATATGTCTAAAATTATATATCTAAAATATGTCAATAAATTCATTATAATGAGATATAAAAATGTTAAGCTTATGATATGAAAAATAAAATTAATTCTACATCCTAGGAACCAGGTCTTACGCTCTTCTTTTTTCCCAAGTTATCAGAATGTAGTTTCTGTGGTACTGTTTAGCCTCGAGTGCAAAGTAAAACTGAGTTCGATTAGCGTTAATTGCAATTCCTGTCTCATAACCTCTTTGTTTCCATTTTCCAGCCTTTAGTTTTGATGTTTCATGCTTAACTTGTCGTCACAACAGCAAACTCAAATGCGATAACAATCAACAGCGTAACAAGTGGAACATCTGCACTGAAAAATAACTTTATACTGATGGTGAGACTAAAACTCACACGCCTTTGTGCACATGCACCTGAGCTTCCGTTAATATACGCGCATCAGAGCAGCTGTGCTTAGATGATGGATTTGATTCTGGAGGCCGTCGTGAATTAAGTCTCCTTTAGTTCGGCTGTGAACATCCGACTAAATTCTTATTGTGGGCACGGTGAGCTCACGAGCAGCCTAATTAGTTTGCTAAGTCCTTTCATAAAGACGTATTGATCGTTGATTCTGCTGGGGCTGAATTCTTGTTTTCATTTTATCAGCCCTCTCTGTTTTTAAAACAAACAAAAACAAATAGCCAACTTCGAATTATGAGTTCGTTTTTTCTTCACTCTAGCGTACAAACCTGGATAGGAAATGAATATTGTGTCTTCACACTCTACGTATGCAGTCCTATTTCCGAGCTTGGTTGTAGTGTTGTGTGTAGAGGTGTGCGGTGGAGAGCTCCTCATTATTTTCCCCAGCAGTGGGATCTTATTGGTTGAGAGTGAGATCAAAGGCAGACAGCTCCATCTCTGTGTGGAGAAAATAAAATGGTAGAGAGCCTCAGCAGCCAACACTTCACTGTAATATCTCCTATGAATGCAGCCTCAGAACTATCCCAAGTCTTCCTCCTTCTACTCGATGGGGGCTACTCTCAAACCAATATGGAGTTTAGAGTGAAGGATAAGTACAGGATAACAAAAAAGGCACGATGCACAGGGAGAGGATAGTGGGGAATCTTGTGCCATTAGTCCTACCACAAACTACCAGCTGATATTGTCTTTACAGCCATCAACTGCAATCTCTGTATTCTCAGTCGTGAATTAATCATACTATAGCTTATTCTGCTGTCAGACCACTGTGTGTTGCTTTCTGCCACTTTCAGCGCCTTAAAAAAGTCTTCAAACCCCTTGAAAATCTTTACATCACATCACATCATAACAACACCAAACATTATGGAATTTTTTACTCCGTTATGCATTTTAATTCTATTGGAGTGAAAGTGTAGTAAATCACAAACTAGTCAATACAGACTGCCATTAATGAAATGTCTATCCTACAACACCAATTCTAAAAAAATGACATCCTTTTAAACTTACTATTCTTTTGTAACAGGTCATGGTCAAACGATAGCTCCATCATGGATGGAACATATGCATACTCCATGATGTTTAGGTGATCTGATTTTCTACATACCTTAGTAAAGCCTATCCAGCTGTATTGTTACTGGAATATATATGTACTAAATACTACGGTACACAAATCTTACAAAGAGTATTTCATCACACTATTAAGCTCACTATTCTACTTTCATTTCCAGTTAAACTTCAGCTCACCTTGTAGCCTGGGTCCTTTTATGAAACAGACCAAGACATCCAGCTGACTAAGTAACACGTAAAGGTTTTAAAGACAAAAACGTATTTAATAAAGGTCATGTTAAACATCTTAATGTAACATCACATGCCTTAATGCAGAGATAACTAGGTAATTAATTCCTTTGACATGTCAAATTTTAAAGTTTTTTGATAATCAATGTTTAATATAATGGTTTTTTGGGGGGTTTTCTGTCTGATTGCTGGACAAGTGCTTGGGACACTACATTTATATTTACATTAAATAGCACTCATGAATTGGCTACTTTGAAAGTACCATCCATAAGTGTGTCACAAAGCACTACAACGATGTATTGCAACTTTATGTATTGCAGCAAATTTTTCTGAGGAATGTTCAGACACATTCTACAGACTTATCTTCTTCAGACCTAATGTCTGACCCCTTTTTTTTTCTGGGAGGCAATTCTTGTTGCATGGTTCCCAAAGAAACCATGCAACAAGACACAGAATCAGCTCTTTCTACTCCCAAGTTATTATTATCTGAGGGTTAATCCTTTCACTTAACTTTACAATTATGGATTTTTTTGTATGTTGATAAACCCTTTAGGCTTCTTCTCTTATGGGTGTCCGTCAGGGCTTTTATGATGCACTCTCTTGCTCACTGCTACCAAACAGAGAGAGAGGGGGGTCAGGTGCAGAATCTCTCTCCTTGTTGTCAGATAAGGTACACTAGAGTGACTACTGACAATTAAGTTGCTTTAAAGCTTCAGAATGCTTTGTTAAGGAGTTTGCCAAATCATGATTAAATCCAGTACCATCATCTTATTTTCCTGCCAGTATAAAGTAGATTTTTCCTTTTCACTACATTACTTTTCTGGTTTTTACACATGTTATTACATGTGTAAAAACCAATAGCAAAAAACTCTCACTCAATATGACAGATTTAAAGCCTTTTCTCTAAAGCAACATGTCCAATAATTAAAAAGGTAGGCATGTGGGCATTTTGCTTTGACCTCCACAGAAAAATAAAAAAAATAAAACCACTGGGGATCAGCATTAACACAAACAAGTTGAAAGCAGAGGCACTGGAATGTGAGTTGCAGAGTCAGCATAGTACTGTTTAATTGCTGTTCACCTAGGCCAAAGGCCTAATGGAAGTACTGGCTGCAGGCCCAGAAAAAATAAAATGTTCGACTTGGCTCACACAATTAGAAATGTGGGGACAGACTCATACAAGTCTGTTGTTGTTTTTGGTCCCAAAATGGCAAAAACAAACTGCAAATTTAATGATTGACTAACAAAAATGTAGCACTGGTCCAAGGAACAACTACAATGGTTATGTTATATTAAAATATCTTAAAGATGATCCTTTTTCAAAAACATAAACAAAAAGTTTTTGTTAGTTTTTCATCTCAAGTCCATCACGATTCAGGTAGTTTTTGTCACATTCAATGGTAATTTTAGCAATAAATACTTCTAGAAAAGGAAGACATATGGACTACAATACTTGGGGTACTTATTTGTATGTATAGGTGAGAGGCAGTCAAAAATGAAAAATATTACATATTTTCATTTTAAATGGGAGGAACAGTAGAGATTATGATCAACTGAGAATGCACAACATCTGCAGCAAAACAGACCATTGAAAGCTCTTACTTTGAAAACAAATGGGATAGGAGGAATAATATTTCAGGACAGCTTTATTCAAAGATGTTAACCAGAATATCTGTTCCGGAGACCTGGATTTGGACCAGGATTTAATGATTAGACATTTTATCAGGTCTGTCTTCACATGTCCACTCTTGGAGAAGTACCCTAATGAAGCTATAGATATTGTGTGCAAGTTACATTTCTACAGACCACGTATGGACTAGCTATTTTTTCATTTTGTAATGAAAATCAAAAAAACATAAATGTCATCCTTTTTTAGACTTGGGACAGACCTAGAGGAAAACATTTCCAATAAATCCATTGAACCTATTACCAAACCTTCACCCAGGGGTCTTTTGCCATTCAATTTCACATCTTTGTCTCTTAAAATGGAAAGAAACTAGTTTAATCAGAAACTGAATCTGAATTGCTTAGACTGAATCAGTATTTGCAAAATTGGAAAGTAAATGTAATGGGCTGAAAATTTTTTATTTCACTAAATTGAAACTGAATTTAATACTTTGAAACTGATTTAATTTGCTTTGAAACTATGTTGTTGTCTAGACAATTCAATTTCACTATTTTTACTTTCAGTTCTTTAATTCAAATTCAGGAGTATCCTCACCAAGCTCAAGTTGCCTACTGCGTACCGCTCTGTCATAGTGATGTGAAATGTAAACAGGTGAGTTTGATTGCTTTGTGGCCTTCCTGAAGGATTCGGATGTGTGGCGCAAAAACAGAATTTCGAATTATAAAACTGAAAGTAAAAATTGAGAAACTGAATTTTCCAGACAACAACATACAGTTTCAAAGCAAATTAATACAGTTTAAAAGTATTAAGTTCAGTTTAAATGTAGTGAAATTCATTTTAAACCCAATACATTTATTTTCAAATTTGGTGAATACAAATTCAGTCAAAGCAAATCAGATTCAGTTTCTGATGGGACACGTTTCTTCCCATATCATTTCCCATTACACTTAGTAAATTTATTAAAGCTTTTTGTTTGTTGTCATGATATTGTCTCTATCCTAATCCTAAGCAGTCTTCGTGTAACTTAGCTCCCGGTAGTTTACATTTAGATGATTTAGATGTAGCAATGTATATATGATATTCTTCATACTATCATTATTTAAATCTCACCTCCAACTAAGGCAAAATCAGATGGGGCTAATTTTTTCACTCATGCTTCTATTCAGAAGACTTCTACTCAGGAAGGTAATGTCAGCAACATTTTTTAGATACATTGTATGCACTTGGGTATTGAGAAGAAGTTGAAAAAACTTTCAGGCTCACAATACTTCATCAGAGCTGTTAACATTATTAACCCATGATGAAGCAGTAATCTATTTAATCAATATAATCATTTATATAATCATTTATTTTTTCTTTTATTAATTATAACTAACAACAGTAAATGTTTCAGTTAGGAAACTAGTTGTCAGTAAAAAAAGGAAAACTTGCATATGATGTTGAATTTAAATATAGAGTTTGATGTTGTATCACAAATGGCAAAAGCCAGACTGTATCTTGGTTTAAACGAACTTACAGAGACATATTTATGTATTTTATAGGATAAAATCAATCTTAAAAAAGTATTAAAACAACGACTTAATCCTTCCAAAAAACACCCTTATCACCACTCTTGAGGGTACAGCCAAGCAGCATGAAGGAAAATAAATAGCACTCATGAATTGGCTACTTGATGAAAATACCATCCTGAAGTGTGTCACAAAGCACTACACCGAGGTATTGCAACTTTACAAGCTAATTTTTGGTAAGACATATTCTACAGACTTATCTTCTTCAGACCTAATGTCTTACCCCTTTTTTTTCAGGGAGCCATTTCTTGTTGGATGGTTCCCAAAGAAAAGTCAGCTCTTTCTACTCCCAAGTTATTATAATCTGTGGGTTATACTTTCACTTAACTTTACAATTATGGATTTATTGTATGTTGATAACCCCTTTAGACTTCTTATCTTATAGGTGTTAGTCAGGGTTTTTACTATTCACTCCCTTGCTCACTGCTACCAAACAGATTCTGCACCTGACCCCCCCCCCCCCCTTCTCTCCTTGTTGTCAGATAAGGTTATATTCCCGTAGTCTCACATGTGATTTGAAACAAGTGTGCCATGCTGCTAATCCAAATAAGTTCTTCTGTAATGAGGGTGAGGTCACTGAGATTGACACCTGAGCAAGAAGATAAAAAAAAAAAAAAACTCTACTTTGGTAGGAGTCAACTTTTGTGATTGAAAATAAAAATCGGCTCTTAGAGCTGATGCTTTTGTGCATGACACTCACTACTCTGAAGATACTGTACCACAAACTGACATGTTCAACTGTCTTTTCATATGGTGCAATATATTCTTAAGAACTCAGTGTTCTCCAATGCATACTTCTCTTGTCCCATGGTTTCAGAGCAAGCACAAAGCATTATATAAAATGAATTAGAAATGTCAGCCCCTTATGTGGTATCTGAAGCCACTGAAACCAACAGACATTTCTTAGCAGGAGAAAATATAAGTAACTGCACCAAAATAATTTGAAGAAAAAATATTACTTACTGCGTTTTACCTTCAATGGGACATTGTGTATATTTCTTTTGGAATGTTTGCAGACTAAATCATGGACATCTGAAGCTCGATCAAAGACGATGTAAGAGCATGAATGATCTGTGATGGCTTATCTTTCAGGTCGTTTTTTTTATCATCGGTGGGAAGACGAAGATCTAAAGTTTACAAATGACATTTGTAACACTGGGGCAGAGGGAATGTCTTTTTATTTCCTCTGGTTCTTTTTGTATTTGTCTGCACCACTTTCGTTCATATCACTTGCTTGTCACTTTGTTTTTGCTTCTAACTCACTCCTGCCTTGCCACAAATCCTTCCATTTCAACACCTATACCCACCATTTCTATCTCCCACTTTCACCTGTCAGTCCAGCAAATTTATCTGCAACTAAGAACACTGGCCCAAGAAAGCGCTTTGATTTGTTTGATTTGTATCTAATTTCTTACCTGTGTAATAGCTACATGTGTGTTATGTTATTACTATACCTGGACTACCACAGTAAAAAAATATTAAAATGTAGTGGCTTTATAGCACAAATTTATTTACAACCCTCTGTTCCAGAGTTAATGGCTGCAATTGGGTGATTAGTACCTTGATCCAAGAAAGAGACATAAATAGGCATAGAAGCATTGAGTTAGGACAGAAAAGGCCTGTTTTGTCTACTCTATGTCTATTCTCTGTGGCAGCAGAAATTATCTCATTTGATCCACCTGCTTATCAACTCATTTCATGCAACCGTGTGTCTGTCTTTATATACAGCTCTCTGTCAGA
This sequence comes from Orestias chungarensis, assembly GCA_032876305.1. NCBI lineage: Eukaryota > Metazoa > Chordata > Actinopteri > Cyprinodontiformes > Cyprinodontidae > Orestias > Orestias chungarensis. The sequence continues at coordinate 137,122 of JAVLVB010000563.1, read as the reverse complement.
CAGGCAACAGCTGTCTGACACCTTACCTGCTCTTCGTGCGCACATGCTTGCAGTTGTTGCTCCAGGTGGCTCTGTGCCCGCACACCTGGTGGCACAGAGATCACAGCATAAAGCCCACCCAGGCCCAATAGCAGCACCGCGGGTGGTATCGATGTCATGGTGTCCATGGCAATTTTATGAGTACGAGTAGAGTACTTATGCCCGGAATCGGGCCGATATCCGATACCAGTGTCGGTGCATCCCTCGTCCTGACCCATATTCTGTCCCCTGGCCACTAAGTTTTGCGTATTCCCTTGATTTTTGAACCTGAAACTTTCTCACTGCACAATCTTTTGATGATTCTTCTGGATCTGATCCTGTCACCCCACAAAGGATCTCTGTTCACTGTCTTTCAGACCTACAGTGACCTCGTCTCAATGTCTCCAGCCAACCATTCCAAAATATATCATCCCTATGTTCCAACGGATACTGAAAAGGTTAGTGCTATTGTTTTTCACCAACTCTTTATCTATTAGTCCTATTTAACCACTAACTCTCTGTGAAAAAGTAATCCATTACTAGTGGCTGGTTGTGAAACTCTTTGAGAAAACATCTGCCATAAGTTGTTTTTGTTAACTTGCCTCATTAGTTTAAGGATTTTTTTGGGCCCTCAATTCCTTTCCCTATCCCAGTTAAGGTTATTTCAAGACTTAACCTATTAAACTCCAAAAAGTTTTATTGAAGCCATTCATAGTTTAGAGTTTCACAAACCAAGTCCCAAATTTAAGGTCTTAACCTACAGTATTGTAGGGGTAATACAATTTTAAAATGATTTGTGCTATATGAGATTACTAGGCATTTATTAATTCATTAATTTTATTATAATCTTTTTGAGCAATTGGTTAGAGAATGAGACTGTGGTGTAGTATGTTGGCAGAAAAGTGAAAGATGTGATGGGTGCTGTAGGAGTATAAGCTGCCAGATGGTGCTCATAGAAGCGTGATCATTTGGCATTTCTTGGCCAAAGGTCTCCAGGGGGAAAGGGAGACAGATGTAAATCTGAATGATGAAGACATTGGTGCAAACAGACTCTCCTTTATATAATCATTTTCCTCCATATATTATTATTATTATTATTATAACGACTTAGTTTTAGTTTGGTTTAATTCAAATTTCATGTAATACCAATCTCTGTATGTTGACCCTGGTCTCATTTCTTGATGTAAGATATGGGCTTTGATGGCATCAATTACATCTTATTCTAAAGCTGCTCCAACATATCTCCCAAACATTTAAAGTAAAATTCACAATGCAAATATTAAAAATTCATGAATGTGTGCCTATTTTTTTCATGCTAATAATAAACCTAGTATATTTTTTATTTGAGACATTTCCACATTTATTTGGCAACTGATTGTAGTAGCAAATCTTGTGAATGTGGAATCTAATCCGAAATGGTTTAGGTTTCTAGTAGGGGTTACTTCCCATTCTGCAATAGAGCATCCCCTTATAGAAAGTTAAATATTTATCATGTATGCAGTACCCATCACAAATTAGAAGGTGCAGTTGACACAATCGTGACTTAGTTTCTGAGGTTTCACAATATTGATAGGAGAAGCGCAAATCTTTCATTCTTGCTCATGTCAAAACATGAGGAAAATGTGGCCGGTAGGTTCTAGTCCATAGTAGTGGTCCTTTTTGAACCTGTAGTATTAAGGTACCTGTACTATTAATCCATCACAACAGTACTTAATAAAACCTAAATGGCATTAACATTATATTGCAGCTCCTGTACTTGCTTGATTTATTCATATTGTTTAAGGTGCAAAAATATTTCAAAATTATTTAATGCTGTGAATAGTTGCGGTGGAGGTATACTGATGGAAGGCCAAGCAAATCTTAAGCAGTTATTAAAAAAACATTTACACATCTAGCATTATGTTATATTATGTATTATAATATAATTAAGTTTTCTAAGCTAGTATTGTTTAAAAACAACAGAACAGAAAAAAATAGAATAAAATACAATATAGAATAGAATAGAATGCCTTTTATTGTCATTATACACATTGTACAACGAGATTGGAGGACCACTCCTTTCAGTGCCATGCAAAAATGTCTAAAAAATATATACAGAAAATAATAATAATGAGAAAGTGGTTCAACATATGAGTAGTAAGTAATTTATTCGTTTTCTGTACTATCTCACACCCCTATTTGGTTAAGACTAAAAACTGCATATTGCAACAAAAACAAACAACAAAAACAAAACAAAAAACACACCTCCAATGCGCTGACACTCCCCACATAAAGTGGGCAGTTTTAATCATAGCTTTAAAGATATAGGATAGGATCTTCAGCTCATTGTCATTTTCGCAACACTGCAAATCAAATCAAAAATCAAATCACTTTATTGTCACGTCACATTAACACAGGTGTGAAAGGTGAGTGAAATGCTTAGGTGTTCAGTCCCTCACAGGTGCAATACACATTAAATACAAAAATATACGAATAAAAACTTACAGTAAAACTTTAAAACTAGCACCATTTGTTAGATATATACAGATATCCTACAGGATCTTTATGTGCAGATGTACAAAATTATGAGAGTGGATGAATATAAATATATGAAATACAATTGTATTATCTAGTAGTAGTCCGAGATTTACAGTTATTGTGCAAGATATGCATTATACATGTTAAAGTGCAGAGTGCAGAATGGGTTGTATGGTTGTATGTTGTATGTTGATTATGAGGGGTGTGCTTGTCCATTGCTGTTCAGCAGTCTGATGGTTCGGGGGAAGAAGCTGTCTCGGAACCGGATGGTTCTAGTTCTGATGCTCCTGTACCTCCTGCCGCTCGGCAGCTGTAAAAACAGGCAATGGCTTGGGTGGGTGGAGTCCTTTACAATCCTCCTGGTCTTCCTCATGCAGCTCCTGGTGTAAAGATCTTGGAGGTTTGGCAGTTGAACCATGGTGACATGCTGCGCTGTCCGTACGACCCTCTGCAGGGCTTTCCGTTCCAGAGCAGTACAGCTTCGGTACCAGGCGGTGACGCTGCCTGTCAGTACACTTTCCACAGTGCACGTGTAAAATGTCTTGAGGATACGGGAACTCATGCCAAACCTCTTGAGCCGTCTTCGGAAAAAGAGGCGTTGTTGGGCCTTCTAAACCACCCGTGTGGTGTGTTCTGTCCACCGTGGCTCCGTTGATGTTGATGGGGGCGTGCGCTGTCTCCTGTTTCCTGAAGTCCACAATCAGCTCCTTTGTCTTGTTGACGTTTAGATAGAGGTTGTATTCCTGGCACCAGTGTGTCAGGAAGCTGACCTCCTCTCTGTAGGCTGTCTCGTTGTTGTTGGAGATCAGGCCTATGATCGTCGTGTCATCTGCATATTTGATGATGACGTTGGAGCTGTGACTAGCAGTGCAGTCATGAGTGTACAGGCAGTAGAGTAGGGCAGTCAGAACACAGCCCTGGGGAGCTCCGGTGTTGAGGGTCTGTGAGGAGGAGGTGATGCTTCCCATCCTGACCACCTGGCGTCGATCAGACAGGAAGTCCAGGATCCAGTTGCACAGAGAACTGTTCAGGCCCAGGTCGCGGAGCTTCATGTCCAATCTTGAAGGTACAATGGTGTTGAAAGCTGAGCTGTAGTCTACAAACAGCATTC
>JAVLVB010000563.1:117968-133376 GCA_032876305.1 Orestias chungarensis | reverse complement strand
CAGGACTCCGGCTCTGCTGCCCCTTTTCCGGCGTCTGCGGCGTTTCCTCGGACGCGTTGCCCCGGTGAATGGAGGCTCGTCTGTGTTTACAAACAATGGAACTTTGTTGAGAAATTCGAAGTCCGGTGCGCGGTGAGTTATTGAAGATCTTATGTCCAAAAGTGTCTGTCTGTCGTAGATAAAGGTGCTGGCAACATTTGGTGTAAAAAAAGTTACATATATACATAAAATTAACAAAAAGCTACAAACACTGGAGGGAGCTCGCAACACGCATGCGCCACCTCATCTCCAGTTACGCCCCCTGATATTGGGAGCACCCACGTGTTTTTTTCTCAGTGACTTCGCACACGGTTTTCCTCTTGCGAGCTTCTATTTTCGCTGCCGTACGGGGAGAACCTCTCTTCAATGATTCGTCTTGTCCGTCCCGTTTTACTTCCTAAACAACAATCTGTGCATGCGCAAATTCAAACATGAGCGCTGTTGAAGTCCTCCCAGACTTCCCCGGCTTCAGATCTATAGATAAGGCGGTCTGCAATCGTTAAACAAGCATCAATAATCAATGTCCATTCTTTACTACTTTTCACCACAGCTTTTGCAAAAGGGAGAGCCGAGCACCTCTCCTCACGGGTTCCCAACTCGACTCTGGGCTCTTCCCAGCAAAAGGGTGTTTTTATTCAACAGTAAGGCGTATACAGAGTCACACAAGCATTCATATTTGATTACACAAGCTGTTTATTACGTGCTTATCTAGACATGCGTATTTTCCCACAAGAAGTTGTTACTCTGTGAGAGAGGGAGTTTCTTGTTATCTACAACCTTCAGTTGTGGCACCCTACCCTTATTTCACACACTTCAGCTGCACGTTTTGCTGCACCTTTTTTCAATAACACGTCCACTCGCCCTAGCACCAGAGTGAATGTGCAGGCCTTATCTAAAAGTTATACCTACTATTATATGCAAACACTTCTAGTATGAAAAGGCAAATGAATATAATTCCACAGCGCGCATTGTACGGGTCGGGTGGGTGGGCACATTAATGATATACGTCATCCCGTAAATTTTATTTCCGCATCGACAGCCAGTTATTTTTCACCACCTGTCGTTTTTGATTGGCTGTCATTTTCAATGGGATTTTCCATTGAAATTTTTGTACTGAAAAGATCCTCTCCTATACCTTTAAGGTAAAAGATGTAAAAAAAAAAAAAAGAATAAAAATATATATTTTATTTGTGTGTTAATGGTGTGGCAACAAGCTTGTCTTACATTGATTACATTGATTAAGAACATTGACTCAATTCAGTGTAGCTATACCGACATAATCACAGCTAATCCCAGTCTTTCATGGCTTCAGATCAATCAAAGTGCAAAAACACCAGTCTATTTTTTACAGACACGTTATATGATAAGTTAAAAGCATAAGAGGTAAGAGCTTAAACTATCAAGTTTATATATACTTTCCTACCAAAGACGACATCACACTGCATAACAAATACACAGCATTTAAAATAGGACCTAACAAAAATGTATCCATTTTAAGTTTAATTTGAAATCCACATGAGTTGACCTACACACTCTTGTAAGCATTGTGCACTGTAATTATAGATCTAGGGCAGCACTACACACTGGGATACAATGCAGTCTTTTCAGTGTCGCCCCCTCAAGGTAGTCACATCTTCCACTCAGACTTGATGGTACCTCTTTGTTGGCTCACTTGCATTCTTCAGAAGAATATATGAAAAAAAGAACTGTGATGAAGAGATTCCTGAGTATACCACAGATGAAAAGACAGAAAACGAGCGCATTTCTTGCTCACGGCTCCACTCACATCCTCTCATCCAATTATCATTCATGTATGCCTTATGGTTAATCAGCTACAAAGCTTCCCATACCCTCCTTTAGCTCTTCCACTCATTTCTCAGCCCACTTTTTATACTTCACATGGCCTTAAGTAGAAATAATAGGTCAGGGTCCAGAAAAGCAATTCTCCTCAGGCGGTAATTAGTGCCATGAGAAAGTCAACAACAAAGACCAGGAGGAAACAAATTGACAACCATGGATGATATCGGGATGATGGTCAAGCACAAATGACCATTTATTAAAAACAACATGCAATAATGCCATCATCACCGTGAACACATTCCCTGCATTACCCTCTGCTGAGCAAGAAAAAGATGAAAAAACAAAAACGAACAATAGGGGGCTATATCCTTTGATAAGTGATTATAAATTAACTGGAGAGAGAGTGGCAAAAACTGGTTGGAAGGACGGTGTAGTACACCCTTGTGTTCTATAATTCTTTTGAGAAGAGATTGCAGACGCTAGTAATTCCACTTTACGAAACAAGGGGTCCTTTTTGGAGGCAATCGGGAAGAGAAGCAAAGTCTAATTCAGGGAAGTTAATCCCTGTTAATGGGTTTGTTTAAATTCAATAAAAAGGGAATACGCGCATGATGAATTATGAAAAAACAATTAATGAATGCTCCAGCGAGTAATTTCCGGATAAATATGCACATGCATATTCATTTTCTGCCGCCCTGACACCCTTCTCCCCACAACCCATTCCTCTCCACCAACTTCCAAATGAAAACTTTTACTTTTTTACAAGTGATCAAAAAATATTATTTTCCAAGTTTAATATCCTACATTCGAGGGGTGGGCAGCTCCAAAGCTCAAGGGCCAGTTTACTTTAACGTTTGTGTGTTTGCTTCAACACACCTAAGTCAAATACTCAGGTCATCATCAGTATTTTGGAGAACTTAACCGCTGCTCAGGTTATGACTCAGCATTTCTATTCAGTTGTTTACGGGACATCTGGCACTTGAGGACTGAGGTTTCCCAGCCCTAGTCTACAAAAACAGTAGACACACAGCAAAATACATTCTGAGTGCAGTTCTATTTTTGACCTGTTCTGTTGACAGGGTAAACCAAGTAAGACTCCTTTACTGACTAAAAGTCCTCATTTACATAGGAATAGAAGAGGTCCCACCACATTTAGGTCTTTAAATATTTAAAATGTAAAGTACCTAAAAAAGAAACCTTAATAGACAGAATAGGAATAATTTACAAGCTTATTCTAACTCCAACACAAACATGTGTTGGAGTTAGTGTTGTCAGTGAGATTTGGTGTGCATCTATATTAAACAGCTATTTTGTTGGACATGAAATGTATCAATATTTAAAAAGGCATGCTTTAAAATAATATTTTTAATAAATAACCTATGATTCTATAGCACTTTTTCTAGTCCAAAGGACCACTTAGCACTTTACACCTTATTAGTTATTGAGCCATCCACACATTGAGAAACTGGTTGTGGATCAGAGCTTGTTTGGTTTGGTATGCTGTCTTAAAATTTTCTTTGACACTTTTCTTAAGGGAACACAAGTAGTTCATTGATTTGATTTTGTTCATCACTTAAAATACTCTCAATGATTACAACTAATTATTTTTTACCACTTAAACATTCTCTAAAACTCAGACTGAAATGTATAAAATATTTATTTCACTTGTAAACAATAGAAAACTATTATATATAGGCATCATATATCATGTTTTAAAATCTGTTTTTGTTACATTTGTAAAAACCATAAATCAGAAAAAAACATTTATATCCATAAAAGAGATCTATACACTAAAAATACTACAATGTTTTATTGGCTTGTTTTTGTTTGTAAAATTCTTAAATGAAAATCCAACTTTGTTGTCTGATAAGACTTGCCTTGATAAGACTTGATAAGATAAGATAAGACTTGATAAGATTTGTTGACTGAAGGCCATAGAAACAAAGGACAAGTGAGTGTCACAGCATCTACTTTAGCTCAAACAGACACACATTTTGTTGTACAAAGAAAGAGAAGTCGAAATATTGCATAAACCCACGAGGACACACACATTTTATAACGGTAACAACAGCAGCAACCAAGAGACAATTACAAATTGGCTTCTTGGCTTGAACATTGCTTCCGTTCATAATTATTTCTTCTTGTCATTGGGGCCTCTGCATACAGCCTATCCCCTGCTAAAGCTGTAAGCACGCCAAGTGACTCCAGAGTTGTCTCCATGTAAAGACAGCCAAGAAAACCTCCCTGTGCAGCTAAAAGCCAATTATTTTTCTTGTAGATCGGCAAAACTATTTGCCCAAATAATTATTCCTGCATAACCTCTTTCATGCGGAAATTGAAACAACATAGATCCATAAAATAGAGAAGGATAATTTCCCAAGAGTGTACCAGGTGGTTGGCATACCCACAGAAAAACAAGAACAGGGAAATGAAGAAGTGAAACTTTTGGAGTGTAGATTATCCTGCTGGAGCTAAAAAAAAACACAAAACATTAAATCTTCTCTCTTGTTTGTCCTGAAAAGACACAAGTGAGTCAAAGCAGTTTGCAGTTCTTGTATGTTCTAGTATTGGAGACTTTGTTAAGACGAAAAGTCTCCTCATTTGAAAGAATTACATGGTTAAGTTGATGTTTTGTAAGTAAAATGCAATAATAGTTTTTTTATGTTTATTTTTGATTTGTTTTTGTACATCTAATTGATTGTCAAAAACCATGTTAAAGCAAAGATGCTGTTTTGCTCATGTTTCCTTGGAAAAAAGGACATTGAGTCTAAATGAGTCTGATCAGGTGAAAATAATGGCTATATTATAATAATATATAAATATTATTTCTTCCAAATGTATTGAAGTAACATAAGCCTTGAAAGGTAGTGTAATATAATCTTGTATATTACAGCATATTGGCAATTATTTGTACAAAGGACCTTAATGTATGTTTAATGCAGTTAGAATCATTTAGTATATATATTACTTTAATAGGTAATGAGGTCTTTATTAAAAATGGCAAAAAAAACACGAGAACAAGCAATTTAAACATCAAAGATTTGCACTGGTCTTTATAAATTAGGAAATTGTGACAAGAAAACGGCTACTTGCAGGCACATCTAATAAAATATTTTAAGATTTTTAAAATGTTCATATTTATTTTCAATATCTTTTGTCGTGTATTTCAGAAATAGAAACTTATACACAACGTTATTATAACTTGATGAAAATATTGCAAGTCTTCATATGTGATTGTGTGAACAACCAGCTTCTTTCACAAATAATTTTTTAATGGCTATCTTGTTAATTACTCTCTTCTGGAATCTGTCAAGTCTTCCCCATGTTTGTGTAAACTACTGACCCAGGGTAATAACCCATTTGGAGGCAAACCTTTGAAGTTTGCATATCAAGGTGCCGCTCAATGTGGAATGTTATGTGCCTTTTGTCTTTTAGAGCAACTTAGACAGAAATTGCTTCACTTTTGAGCAAGTTAGTTTCCAGGTAAGTCAGAGAGATTGTACAGTTAAGCTAGAGAAGAAACTGAAAATTTCTGATATAGACTCTTTCCAGTCAGTAGAATTGAAAGCTGCACATTTAGCTCAGCAAAGTTTTAGCAACGCTAAGCAAATGTTGAAAGACTTGTGATGGGTGATATTTCTTATGAGATGGTACAGTGTCAAAGCTGTTAGAATTGTTGCTTTGCAGCAAGAATGTCATGATCCGTGTTTTGGTTTGATTCAGTTCAGTATTATAAGCCACATGCATTCATTCACTCACCGCTGGATCGTCTGCTGATTTCCCTCCTCGTCTCTCTGCGTCATCTCCTGAATGTTCCTTCACGTCTCCAGTACGCCTTCCTCTCTTGTTCGCTGAATTCTCTGTCCTGGCTCTTCTCCATCCTCGTTATCTCCCCTGGTCCCGTCCTGGTGTTCACTTTAGTTTTGGTCTTCCTGTAGTCTGTAGTTTCCCGTGCTTCTCCCCCTCGTGATTACTATTGTTGTTATTTTGTCTGTTAGTTTATTTCCCCCCTTCCTGTGTTCTTCAGTTGGTTTGTTTATATTGATTGTTGGGTTTATTTACGTTTGTAGTCCTGCATCCGTTCTCTGTTTGGTTTCATTTCCGCTTCTCAATTCTGTAGTCCCCGGTTTCCCGTGCCTCTTACCCCTCGTGATTTTTATTAATCTCATTGTGTCAGTTTATTTCCTCCCTTCCCGTGTTCCTTAGTTGTGTTTGTTTATTTGATTAGTAGTGTTATTTACGTTTGTAGTTCCCACGTCTCGTTTCAGTTCTCCGCTTTGTTTACATTTAGTTTGATTGTTGGGTTTATTTACGTTTGTAGTCCTTCGTCCGTTCTCTGTTTGGTTTCATTTCCGCGTCTCTATTCTGTAAGCTCCGGTATCTTGTGCTTCCCCTCTCGTATTGTTGTTGTTGGTATTTTGTCTGTTAGTTTATTTCCCCTTCCCATGTTCATTAGCTGGTTTGTTTTGTGTTAGATTGTTGTGTTTATTTACATTTATTATTCCCGCGTTCCGCTTCTGCTCTCTGTTAATTTACGTCCCGCGTTGTTCCATTTCCGTTTTACTCTAGTTCCTGTTTATGTTACGTTTCATGTTTATGTTCATTATTCTTCCCCAACAATAAATTATTTATTCACTCAATTCCACCTCTGCTCGACTCATTTAAATATTGCGTGACAAAGAAGGTCCGGGGTTCAACATATTATCTCTGGGAAATTTGGCGTAGACTCACAGCCAAAATATTTTGCATGTTAGATTAATTGGTTCACCTAAATTACCACTTGGTATGAGTATGTTTAGTACATGGTTGTTTTTCCTATGATGTGCCCTCTAATGAATTGATAGCCTATTCAGCTCACACCTAGCATTTTTCCTCGTAACATCGGGAGATGAGCACCAACATTCTGTTATCCTTTAAGATATAAGAGAGTATAATGGATAAATGTTTATGGAACATTTAATAACAAAAGCCCTTTTCTCAGACTTAATTACTTTCTTCAGCATATTTACAGAAGGTTAGGGCTGCACTATTAAAGACTTTAAAACGTAAGATTAAAAAAAAAACAGAAAGTATTACTATGGATAAACTTTTGAAATGGGTTAAAGAGGGAAATAAATGTATTACCTTTACATTTTTCCTGGAGTTATTCCAGGTGGCGTTGTTTGTTTCCCTTATTGTAAATTTTAACATCTTACATTTGGGTTTCATATGAAAGAAAATTCACCCCCAGGTGGTCACATAAACTATATAGATATTAAATACACTGCCCATAACTATTTTCTAATCTGCAACTTTTGTGTTTTCATTCAACCATTGAAAATAGCTGCACTTCGCAGCATTTTGTGCTGAAAAGTAGTCTGCGAATATTCCAAACAATAGCTACCCTGGAGAAGCACAAAAGGTTAGGGATGAATAAGGGAGATATAAAGAAATATTATCAGTGGCTCAAAGTCCCTTTAGTTCTCAAGTTAAACATGGAAATGGACCAAGATTATTTTGCCAAGTTTTATCATCCTGAGATTTATTAAATGTTCCAGGATGTACAAAGGGAAATAAAAGACAAATGCTTTTTTAAAGTTCAGATCATCTATAATCCATGAGCGCTGGGGACTATTTCAATTTTATTTGGAACTGTAGAACAATGTCACAGGCCTTGAAGGTATAGTAAGACATTGGTAGAATAAATACAAATGTGTATGCGTGTGTGTGCATGAGTATGTGTATACTGAAAAGGGAGAAGATCAGTGGTAAAAAAAAGTAACTATACAATCATTCAAGTAGGATACAGTATAGCTGGGAGTACTGTATGTACTCTTTTCTGTGTTGAGAACAGATTCTGATAAGATTGTAGCTCTTGGCAAAAAAAATTCTGCCAGCAACTAGGCAGAAATTGATTTTTGTGTTTTAAATACAGTACAATCTTTGTATTTATTTTTTTATAACTGTGATTTTGTAAACAATGCAAGTAGAACCGGAAAAACTGTGCTTTTTACTTTAACTAGTAAAAAGTATTATATACAATGAAACAAATTGTTTTTCAATCATGCAGATTTTTTTTTTCTTTAGTTGATAATAAATTGAACAACACTTCATTTAGCACAACACCTGACTCTTCCATGTCAAGGTAGAAGAGGGCAAACTAACCCTAATATTACTGGAACATTAGAGCTGCACAAAAGGTTATCCTTACTGTGGGTTTGGTAATAAATTATCATGTTTACTAAAATCAATGAATTCTCTGTAGTAGGTTTGATTTTGAGATTGGTTGCACAAAAGTGCTCCAAAACATCACTCCTGAAAGTTTTTTTGCATTAGCAATCAAAATTTCACATCATGCAGATGTTATAGGTTGAAGTAACTAATAAAAGACAAGGAGGAAACTGTGAAAGGTTCTCATATTTAGTCTTTAGTACAGGGGTGTAATGCAACTGTGCATCATGACAATTAACATATTATCAACAAAATTGGAAATACCTACATAAATGCAACATTGTAAATATACACTTTTAATCTACTCAAGCTTAAAAACAACAAAACATAGACCCTTCAAACCTGGACTGGGTTATTTTAAACTAGTTTTACAATATTTAAAACTAGGTTTGTGATTTGGTAAACCTTTCTCTGATTTGTGAAACTTCAATAAAGTCCCATTTCAGCATTTTATAGTATTTGCATGGCACTTGAACTACCCCAGCTCCAAAACTACAAATCATAGACACTTCAAACCTGGACTATATTATTTTAAACTAGTTTTATAATATTTAAAACCTGTTTTGTGATTTGTTAAACATTTTTCTGATTTGTGAAACTCAAATAAATAGTAAGAATAGATTATGGAATAGATTATTGTATCGCACTAGCTAAATAATTAGCAGGAGGAAAATAAAATTCAAAATATTAGGATGTGCATTGATATGACAAGTCATAGTAATAACAAAAAAATATAATAATTCTGAGTTGTTGTTTTTTTTTTTGTTGAAAAAAGGCAAAAAAGTGAATTGCTTAGTGTTTTAATTTTTTTCATAATACTTCAGTCTACTTAACTTTTTCCTCTTCTCTATTTGGCCGTTCTGAATCTGTTCCAATCTGTGCCTCAGCCCCGGTTAGTGCTTTTGTATTTTCCAGTGCATTTATGGATGCCTGTGTTACAACCCAAAATATAAGGTAAAAAACTATTTTCTAAAAAATCCAAAGATTTACATCTTAATCAAGATGCTCTATTTTATTGTCCCAGAATGCATAACATTTTCTGCTGTCATTACCTGCTCATCCAGGAGAAGTGAATGCTGGATTTCAATGACTCGATGCTCTGCTGGGTGTCCTTTGAAAGAAATGTTTTAAACAAGGAAATGATCGAATAACCTGAGCTTACAGTGCCTTTCTAGGATCAGTTGGACTGTATGTATAATTGAATTGAAATGATTTCTTTAAAGTGGCGGATTACATTTTTTGGATTATGTTATGACATTTTGGGTATTATGAGTTGGAATAATAGTTTGTGTTGTTTTTTTACAGTTGATTAGGTAATTTAATAGGGTTTAGAACATGTACGTTTTCTGAATAAACATTTTTTTTCAAATTAAAACACATATATATAATTATCCAGTAAGTACATGTTAATGTTGACCTTAGGTACAAAACTATTGTAGTAACTTAACTCAGACAGCATCACCTACAGCATGTACTGGAGCTTGTCTAAAGAGACCATGTTCAGCAAACATGTTTTTTGTAGGTGTCAAGAAGGTCTGACAGGTAGTTGGACCAGCTGCCCGTTCCCAATTCCTACCTTTGATGCACATCTGGAACATCATGTCTTGCTCTGACCACCAACATCATGTTACACTACAGACTGTCCAGGAGTTGGCGAATGCTTTACACCAGGTCTGGAAGGAGAACCCTAAGAAAACCATCCGCTGGGTCATCAGGAGCATGTCCATTCATTGTAGGAAGGGCATACAAACATGTGAAGGACCCACATAAAACTGAGGCTGTAGTGTGTTTTCCACTTTATTTTGTGTGTGATTCAAAATCTCGGCCTGGCTGATACATTTGATTTTCAACAATTTTCGTGTGATTTTGTTATCAGGACATTTAACTTGTGGATTCACAAATCAGAGAAAGCTTTACAAATCACAAACCTGGTTTTAAATATTCTGCTATCACTTTAGAATAATCCAGTCCAGGTTTGAAGTGTCTATTTTTTGTATTTTTGGAGCTGTGGCAGTTCTATTGTGATGCAAATACTAAAAAGTGCCTTATCAAAGTTTAACAAATCAGAGAAAGCTTTACCAAATCACAAACCTGGTTTTAAATATTCTAAACCTAGTTTAGAATATTCTAAACCTATTTTAGAATATTTAGATGACATCTAGATGACATTCTAAACTTAGTTTAGAATAAAACAGTCCAGGTTTGAAGTCCTAGTTTTAAATCTAGAGTGGATTAAAAGTGTTGAAGGTAGCGAAAAATTAATTGGAATCGCCCCTTAGCCATTTTCCAGAATCAGATGCCAATATCAGCTTCGTGCCCCACCAACAATATTTTTCACCAGCCGACACTGTTGACAACTTACACTCTTACGTAGCCCAACAAACAGTTTTATGTAGCTTGACGTTCAGAGACTTTCAACAGCAGGTGACAGCCGAACACATGTAAGTTAACGAGAACTCGAAGCCAACCAGGAAACGATATTTAGCTTATTGGCGGGACTTTGCATTCACCCTAGGATGAATGCATCACTAGGTTTTGTCAGGATTTTGAGTTTTTCACCTCTGTAAGTTGTCCACTGGAGATCGCCAGTGCTCCTGTCTGCTGGAGTGTTGGCCCACCTGTGCAAGCCTGTACAAGTGCCCTGCATCACCATCATCAGCTGAGCAGTACATAAGGAGCGGTGAATCCACTTCTCATCGCCTGAGTGTTAAGTTCCTACCGGTAACGCTGTGTTCCTCAGCGCCAACTTTCTAGTGCTCTCTAGTTTCTCGATGTCAAATTGTTTCAAGTTATTCCTAGTGTTATGTAGTTCCTCGCGTTACCTGTTCATGTTTCCTCTCTCGTGTTTTTCTGTGTCTCATCAACTCATCTATGGTCAGCTTGACCTTCCCGCTCCAGCAATAATCACCTCTCTGCCGCGAACCTCCTGGACAACCAAACCACTGACGATTATTCTTGATCTCAAGCCCTCTTAGTCCTCCTGGCGTCATCCTGTCTTCAGCCCAAGTAAGTCCGCCTCTCACCATTACAATCCTCCCCTGCCTCAGTTCACCATCTCTGTCTCCACTCCAGAAGCTGCCTGGTCTCACGCGTCGTTTCCAGCCATTTCCCTGCCGCTGCCTTGCTGTTTCCCCTCTGGATCCCCTTCAGGACGAACACTTCACAACTTATTCAATAAACTTAAAATTACTTCAACTCCTGAGAGTCCTCTGTTTATGTGGGTCAGAAGATTGAAAAAAACATGACAGATTTAACATCAAGAAAACAAATCTATTTTATCTGTATTAAATGCAATTGTTTTCAGTTTATGCATATGAACGGACAGATGTATTAATTTAATTAATTAACACAAGTGCAGTATCCCCAAAGTTCTAGCAATGAAGATCAATCATGATTCTTAAACATCTCCCTACATCTCTGAACTAGTTTAGTAATTACTCTCACAACAGCATGATGCTAGCAGTGTGGGTGCATTAAGCTTACAAATTAAGTATTAGCAAAGTCTAATTTGTCATTTACCAATTAGAAAATTTTTTTATCCCTCTACTGCACGCGTTATTATGCAATCATGAAAAAAAAAATGTGACAGTGCTTTTCAACATGTAAAATTTACTCAAATGAACATATTTATAAAAAAAAATTTCAAAAAACATTTTTAAGGGGCAACATTGTGCGACAATGGACCAGCCTATTGTGTTTTTTCCCTAAATTGCATGAATTTTATAAATGATTACAGAATTTTGTTTTAGAAATTAAATTGTTTTATTATTTTTAAATGTTATCAAGAGCTTTGTGTATTACTTTTAAAGTATAACTTCAACACTTATAAAACATTTGATGCAAATGTATACAAACTGTAACGCTTTTTCTCGATGCGGATGTCCAAACTCTGTGAGGGCCTACCTTTTTGTTCTGTGGTTTGTTTGCTCACCTTTGTGCCAAATGCTCAACTGCATTCTCTGTGGAATTCCTACAGCATCAGAATCTCGCTCGATAGAGCAACCATGCTTGCACCACTGTAAGATCCAAGAAGTGGAACACAATCCGATGATACCACTTCTTGGATCTAATCATGGTACGGTACGGTACAGAGCAAAGAGGGAATCTAATAAATCGACCCCCCCCCCATGCTCTTGTTGTAGACAATGCCATCTTGTCCCACCTTTGCACTTAGGAAGTAAGGTTTGAAGCAGCAAAGGTGCTGAGGAGGATCACTGACCGATTGTCATACAACTTAACACACCTGTCTCTTCATCCTCTGAGTCAACTAATCATTTCTCAAACTCCTCGTCGCTGATCCCTAACTCATCCTTACTTTCAAGAGAGAGGTATAGCAACCTGTACCATGTACATCTCAGCCCTCCTCTTAGCCTTACCATAGAATACTGGTGTTAATTTTCTAAACAAAATAAGTGTATTTATATTTAACTTACATTTCAGTTTATAGAAATAAACAAAAAACATGCATATAAGAGCAAAATACAACCAACTATATCAGTGCACCTATGTAAATGTCTTTTTCTGAAAGAGCTTTCTGCTTTGGGATAAGCAAACATGGTTCCAATACCACACAATGTTGACATTTAGCAACATAACTATTTTATTAAATAAAAAGGTAATAATCCTATCAAATCAATGAGACGGATTGAAAAAAGATAATAAATTAGCCCAGATGCATGTAGTTATTTTTAAATTCTGCAGAAATATATGATATTGACAAAGGAGCATAGTGTCATGGGATGTCATTAAAGCATATCATTGGTTACCACCAGGTTCTTACATGAACTTAAGACCAATAAGAGCACATATTTATATTCAAATCTAAATAACTGGTGAAAGAAAGGGTTTGTTGCCATATGGCAACACTGTGCAGTAGAAGGATATATTGAGATTTGGCTAACTTTTTAAACTTAGTAAAAAAGCGAACCGCAGTCCCCTGGTTTGAATTTTCTCTTTTTTATTTCACCTTTACAACATATTCTGGAGAGACAAATTTAAAAAATGCTGTTGGATGCTTCTGGTCTTTTCAACTTACTTTTTTAAACATGACAACACAATTCTAGTGCACCAACATGATTCTGAAATACTTCAGTTTATATGTGCATGAACTGGAATCTGTCTTAGTAAAACATTGGACTTCAGCCATCCTTGCTTAAGGCCATCATCTGTGTTGAGGCCTGATCAAGAGTTTGGGGGTACAGCAAGACCTATCAGACCTGTCAGTCAGGCAAAGACCCTGTCATAAAAGTTATATTTTGTGTGCTTTGCTCTCGACGGAGGCGGACGCTTTCTCTCTGTCTCCTGATCTTCCCCTTATCTGTCCTGCTTCAGCTCTGCGTTTTGTGTTTTTTCATTCTTTTTTATTTATTTATTTTTTAATTCTTTTTGGAGCTTTTCCCTGCATATCTTCCGAAAACCGAAAACTCCATCAGCAAGATGCCTCCTTTTTCTTTTTCTGAGGATGACTGCGCTAATCTCCTTCAGAAACTCAACATGCTGGAAACCAAAATCCTACGACTAGAAGTAAATGTGGAAATAAATGCCGGTTACGATACAACGTTACCTCTTACTGGAGATGATGCTGCTACCCGTCAGCTAATCAGCACGGGCAAAGACAACCAGAAACAAGAGGATGTTGCTTTGAATAACAAGACAAGCAATGTCTGGAATGTGCTCGGCGCTAAACCGAAGAGTAAGTCATCTCAGAGGAAGAAGAGAGAAATCTGCGATGCGACCGACTGGCCTGCACTACCGACGAGACCAAAATCGTCCTCGACTCCAGTCGTTCGCAGGACACAGACTTGGACAGCTGTCAGTTAGAAACCAAAAATGAAGCTTCCTCCTCCTCAAACAACTATCCCACTACAGAACAGATTTGCACCACTACAGAAATCTAGTTCTCCACTTGATCACCAGGATGAAGTCTCTTCACACAGCAAGGTAAACCGAAAAAGCAAATCAGAAAATAAAAGACAGAGAGGGAAGCTAATGCCTGGTCCTGAGACTCTGATTGTTGGTGATGCTGCGGTGAAGGATTTAAGACATGTATGTGGGAAACGTACAAAAATACTGTACTTTCCAAATGACATGGTATCAGATGTGAGAGACAATATTGTTGAAATTCTGGCTGAACATCCAACTGTTAAGACCCTTGTTCTACACCTGGGATCTAACGACACTGTGAAACGGCAGTCTGAGGTGCTGAAACAGAACTTCAAGAAGCTATTAGATACAGTTAATAATTTGGATGCTGACGTGTTCATCAGTGGCCCTCTACCACCAATGGAGAGGAGATGAGAGGTTCAGCAGGCTGTTCAGCCTGAAGAAATGGCTATCAGGTGTGTGTGCCACTTACACCTTTAGTTATATTGACAATTTCAGTTTTTTCTGGGACCGCAGACATTATTTTAAGGCAGATGGTCTCTGCCTCAATAGATCTGGAGTTAGGCTGTTTGCAGCTAATCTATTTTATGTTTTGAGTTCCCATTCTGCTCCAGCGGCCAAGGACAAAATGAAGCGAAAACATGAAGATAAGGATAAGAATGCGACGCAGCCCAGAGATTACCCGGAGACGGCGGCACCCCAGCCCCCACCTGCGCCTCCAGATGACGTCCTCCTGGGGCTCTCTGAGATACCTCCTGCACTAAAAGGCAGAAATGAGGACCGGCCCTCATCAACATCATCATCACCATCTCTCCATCTCCAGTGTACAGAGACGCAGCCCAGAGAGATTGATAAGATATGCATCGGGTCCAGGCAGCAGTACTGCATGTACCCATGGCTCATTCCAGGATAAGCCGGGGCCCTATGTGGAAGTACCTTCCTTCATCCCTGTAGTAATACGTAACAGAAAACGATTAGTCAGATATTAAAACAGTCCAAAACAGTGTGTACGCATCTCAAATCTTGTGTTCACTACTCGTCAGCCACAGTCAGCAAATATCAGTAACACGCTGAAACTCGCTGTACTAAATGTCAGATCTTTGGCAGGGAAAACCTTTCTGATTAATGATTTGATTTCATCTCATAACCTTTATTTTATGTTTTTAACCGAGACATGGCTTGATAAAAACACAGCTGATAGAGTCCTGATTGAAGCTAGTCCACCTCACTTCAATTTTTTATCTGAAACACGTCAAAACCAGAGGGGTTGGGGGGTCTGTGCCATATTCAGGGACAATATACCCATTCATAAATTAGTATTTGGGTTTTTTTCATCATTTGAGTATGTATCATTCAAAATGGATACAAAACAATCTTCCATTCTTTGTATTACCATCTACAAACCTCCAAAGAACTGTTTTATTGATGATTTTACTGAACTACTTTCAATTGTATGCACTAATTTTGACTGTTTGG
>JAVLVB010000563.1:106087-117868 GCA_032876305.1 Orestias chungarensis | reverse complement strand
TGCTGATTCCAGAGGAGTGAATGCTGCAAGTCAATGACTCGATGCAATCTGCTGGGGTTCCTTAGATTGGAAACTTTTTCAAATTGATTTGTTAGAATGTATCCTTGATTTTAATTGATTTTTTGTAAAGTGCCTTGAGACGACACCTGTTGTAAATTGGCGCTATATAACTAAACTGATTCTTGATTCTTGATTCTTGAATGTAAATCAATATTTTACAATGGTTATTAATGAGTCAGCATTCATAAGCAGATTACTCATTCTTTATTTCCCACACAGCTTGACTATTTCAATTTGTTTGCCACTCAATAAAATTCTTAGCTTCTGCAGCTTTTTAGAGACGATAAACTCTGTGTCTTTGACTGCCTTCTTCAAGAGACATTTGTGCACCATCATAAACCTTCAGGTACCAATTTTTAAAACACACAGCTTTAATACCCCCATAAATCTCATACAATAAACAAAATATTAAACTTTAATTGTAAAAGACATACTTTGAAATCAGGACTATATTGCAGCCGTAATGAATAGTTCTGAAAAAGTTTCACCTTTGATTTATCCAATACAGATACTATATTTATTTATCTTTTTTACCTTTATATCATTGTATTTTAAGCAAATACAGAAAAAGTAGAAACACATTGTGTGACGTAACTTGTTTTAGGAACAAAGTGCAGTACAACGTCAGGTAGAGTTTAAAGTACTTTATTTAAGGCGTAGCAACAAGCAGGTAATTTAACTGGCAGCAGGAAACAGGCCTTGGTAAGCTCCAGACACCAAGAAGAAACGGGTACGCTGGTGAGCGCTTTGGTTGGTTATCAGCCGAACAAACAAAATCCGAAGGGGACAGACAAAAGGCTTGTCGTGGACGGGCAGAAGGTCGGGGCAGAAACGATAAGACGTGGTCAGAGGCAAACCGAGAATTTAAACCAAGAATCAATGCTGGAATGAAGTGCATGCTGCAACCACAATCTGGTACTGAATGAGGGAAACACTGCTGCTTAAAAGCTGACTGGCTGACGAGCAGTGATGACCTGCAGCTGAGACTGAGCAGGTGTGGAAGGTTGTAGCTGATTAGGAGGTGCGCAGAGAAGTGGGAGACCTCACATACCACAGCCAACAGGGCAGAATGTGACACATTGTATGTGTTTCCAAATCTAAATATGGAGGGTTGTTAAATGAATATCAAAATATGAACAAATGAAAAATTATTTAGGTGGCTCGATATATGATAGCAACATAGTACAGAGTTAAGAGGGATTAAAATAACCCCTTGGCGACTATATAATCATTGATACCCTGTGCTAAAGGACATTAAAGTTTAAAATGCTGTTACATATTTATGTATATAGTTTTAGGTTTATTATTCCAATTTTTTTTCAAATTCAAGGACCAACTTAAAGGTCCAGTTTCTAAGATACAGTTAAAAAAAAAAAAAAAAGTAAAATAAGTACTAAGACATTAACAGTACCTAACAATATTTATGAATGTATTTATAAGTATTGGCTGAAACTAAACAATGAATTTTCAAAATGGGGATTATACATTACCACTTCCTCATTACCATTATATATTAAAGCACAACTTCCATGTGCAGTACTAAAATTTCAAATATGTTTAAATAAGACAAGAAAAACCCACCTAATTATTTTTTTTAAATTCAAGAAAATATCAATATAAAATGAAATGCTTGAAACCAAACGGGAAGTTTACGTCAACCAATGAAAAAAATATTTGTTATTTATCTTGACTTAAAGAAAAAATAATTTTAATATCATTCTTTAGCAGCATTTAAAAAAGAACATTACTTAATGCCATGCAAACCTATGCTGTCTGAATAGAAAAGAAGTGGACTATTGACGACATGAACACATCAACAGTTAATAATAGTTAACAATATTGAAAATAACAGTTGCAGGAATAAATCAGAAAAATACACTTAATTTCTTCATATTTAAAATCCCAGAGCACACATACAACACCAAACAAAAGAGGGTGCCGTATGAAATAGCCTGACAGTAGAGCAAACCTTAAATCAACCTTAAATCAAGACCTATTAAGTTTTGCAGAGGAAAATTTCAATATGAAGGGTCTACTGTTTCTTCCTCCTATTTTACTTAAAAAAGTGACATCACTTATGCTACTTTTAGTTTCTCAAGGCCTAAAAAAACAGGCATGTTGCCTACATTAAAAAATAAAATACTTTACCCACATCCTGGAAGGACTTTAGTTTCTCAACGAGTTTCTAGTTTATGCCCTAGAATCTCTAGCCTAACCATTCTCTACAAAAATAGTATTTCCTTTAAATAAGGCGAATATTAATGCAGCTTAAATAAGTACATACTTTAATTAGGAACTACCTACCTGTAAAAACACCTTTATGTGCTCTTTTTTATTTTGTTTAAATGAAAATACACCGTTTCGTAAATGCCTCAGCATGCTATCTGACATAAACATCATGTGTGAAAATGATCACATTTGCCTCAGTTGGATATTTTAGCCCTTAGCTCCAGAAGAATATTGACTGCAGCTTGATTAATGGCTTAATTAGATTGCTGCATTCACTTTTTTTTATTTTACAGAGACAAGCTACTAGTCATCACTGCAAAACAAATCAATCCTCCCAGTGTACCACATTACAGCATAAGGTCCTCAATTCCAGTCCAATGGTTTGATGGAGCCCCTGCTTGCATGTGGAATGGTGTTTGTGAAAGGATTGTTAATCAAGGCAAAATAATGGATTCAAACCAAGACCCCCCCCCCCTAGCACTTGACCAGTTCCATTTGGCACTTGAAGCGAGTCCTGGTATAAAATTCCTGTTTTCCATAATTAGAAAGATTTTAGACATGTCTGCAATTGTTTGCACATTAGTCATTTCAGCAGTTAATGATACAGAAGGTTGCTTGTGAGTGCATGGTGGGTGGGGTGGGCAGCTGCAGCACTGTTCTGGTTGGTGCTGGTTTCTGTCTGTTCTTTCTGTAATAATACTGGGGTAGGCATTCTGAGTGGTAGTGCCCAAGGCTGTGTGCGATCAGGTTGGCGAAAGGGGAACTGCAGCAGATGTTTCTTATCCACCCGACGGGGGCTGGGGAATGGCAGCAGGGGATTGGAAGAGGTCTGCAAAAAGCATTAGATTACACTGAAGAGGGCATTGGTGACCTATCCTCCTCTCTATCTCACACCTCTCTCTCCCAACATGTGTCAGTCAGTGCCAGGTCAATATGGTGGCCCAGTGCGCCTGCCGGCCTGCCATGTGCTGTCAAGCCAGGGACGGGCAGTGCAGTGCCAGCACTGGCTCACCAACATGACTCGTTTCCACCCCTTCCACCTGCCAAGTGCACTGGTATCACTGGAATGAATGAAAGCTCGTGAATAAACACTGCTGATCAGCAAATAAAATCCTAATGAGTGCTAGACACCAACGTATTAATATTTTACTTTTTATGATCAATTTACTTTTTGGTAGATTTTTTGAAAGCATTCATATCATTTGAACTTTGGCATGTTCTGTAAAACCACAATTCTCTATGTAGTTAAGGTAGTATGTACCTGACAAACAGAAGGCACTTCTAAAAATCTAGTGCAATCAGTTGCTCTCAGAGGGCAACCATTAAAAAATAATCTACTTTAAATAAATATAGAGCTCTGTAAAGGCCTAAGGATTTACATTGAAAAAAAAATTTATTTGAAAGAAGTTTTCGGTATGAAACAATTTCTTAAGCTTTACACACACTCATCCCTTTTCAGTTCACCATCTTGACGTAGAGGTAGTGTGGCACAATAACAAACGTCATAAGACATGGTTCTCTACTGACATTGAGAGGGAACCCATTAATATATATCTTGCCAAGGTTCCCTCATACAGGTTAAATAGCAATCATGTAAAAGACATGCTCAGATGAGATCAACCTGCATTTTGGATAAAAGAGTGAAACCTGATGGTAGCAGCCTCAGGCAGTGGGGATAATTAGGTTCAATTGGGAGAAGATAATTGATCATAGTTTATGGTAAGATGGATGGAGCTAACTACAAGTCAGTCCTGATTGAAAACCTATTGGAAGTTGCGAAAATATTCAAGAGTAGGTTTGAGGTTTACCTTTCAGTAGGGATGACCCATAACTTCCTGATGGAACAGGGTCAAATTAAATATTTTATAGCAGAGCATATGTTAGAAATAATTAGAATAGTTCTGGATCCAATCCAACACCAAAGGCAATACTATTTGCATGTAATCAGACTAAGCTGATTCTGAGTTCTCAAAAAATAGGCATAAATTGCATGTGCAAACTGGTACAGTGAAATCAGATCCCTCAACTCCCTATTCTTTTTTGTTAAGTAATTTGTTTTGCACAAATAAAATAGCTATAAATGACTTTGAGTCTATAGAGTTACATTTTGTACTGTATTCTCCCAACCCGTTGGTTGCTGATGCCACCTAAACATAACGCTATCCAACCGCCGCAGTTTATCCCATTTATAAGACATGGCTGGTTACTGTGCAGCAATGACCAAAAGGGAAAGCAAAACAGCCATGCAAGAGTAAAAAATGAGTCTGTAGTTGCTGGATGGAAGGGCAGCACAGTGGACTCAAGCAGCATTTGTCTTGATCTGGTTGGCTGCAAATTGCCATTAGCTGTTCCAGAAGCCCTGTAGTGATGGTGACTCTGTGAATTTTCCCTGCTATCCATGCTATCCTTGTTCGTGTGAAATCAGACACACATGTTTGGGAGGCTTATAACTGGTGATATAGACACTGGCATTGTCCATTGGGGCTTCATGAGTTGCTAGCTTGAGGTGAATTGTTTCAAAAACAGAATTTGCACCATTTAAAACACAAATCCACACATACAGTGGGTATCTTCTTTCTTACTCTTGTTGCAATTGTAGCCATTCATTTAAGCTGTTTTTAGTTAAAGTCAGCTGGTTTACAAAAATGTATATAGGACCATTGCATCGTGGGAACAAATTTTCATAGAGCAGGAAGGAAGGCTTATTTAAAAACTGAAATGTTCAGAATGTTGCATTTTCCACAGAAATTATGGCAAATATGCCAGCTGGAAATAACCTTAGAGGTAATATGTCATGGAATTAAGGTCTGCAACCCAAATTCATCTGGGACATTGCAGATATACTATATGTCATGCATCTTAAGCATTGGGCCACCAGATGGCCCAGGCTTTCTTATCTTAATGATGTGAAGGAGGTGCCTCGCTTTGCACAAATCTCAGTAAAGCCCAAGTTATACTGGGGGTTTAACTATGATTTTCACATCTTTGAGGCAGCAAAATTCCACAAGAGGGAAATTCTGTTATCTATATGTCCGTGCCAGTCTAAAATTCATTATAGAGTGGACACACCTGTAATCATGGCTATTTGTGAGGTGGATACACAGAGCTGTGCTTGCATCCATATCTAATATAGATTTGACCCTGAAGAGTCCAACGCTCTGAAGAACTGAAGTGGCGGTCATTTTCATTCAGTGGCTGTTTGCATCCTGTCCATGCTTTCCAGTTACTATGCAGTTCAAAAGATTGTTTGCAAAACAGAATGGGAAATAAAACTGTGCAGAAGGAAAGTATCAAAACATTTTATGAAAGCATACCTAAAGCTTCAAGCTCCATTTCAGGCTGCTGTGGTACTTTCCAATAAGGTCCTGGTGTGTCAAAATTATGTCACCGACTAAAAACGCAGCGTCGATGAGTCGCTGTTTTAACTTGTGTAGAAAGTGTGGACCTGAAACTATTTATCAGTTTTTAAATTGTGTTGATAGGCCATGTGAAACAATGACAACCCCTGTCCTATTTGTGAAAAGATACACCACGTTAATCAATAAAAAATCATAATCATTTATCGAAAAAGGGAAATTTGTGGGACTGACGGCCGTGATAAAGAGAGACAGATATAGCCATAGTATGTTTTGAGATTTCAGTGATTTGTGATATTTAGTGTATTTTGGGTGTTTAGTTATACCAGTATCTTGTGTTAGAGTTTGGCTGGTTTTGTGATATAAAACAATGAGGTAATGGATGAATATGGAGTGGCCAGTGGAGCTATTTTTCGAGCTTGAGGCAGCAGAGGAAGACATGGCGGAGCGCGACTCAGAGCCAGAAAGTGATTACTTTTTACAACGAAGTGGACGATCCGTCGTTTTTATTGGAGGAGTAGAAAGAGGAAGCCCCAATGAGTTTGAGATCTGCCCAGAGGACGGGACGGGAACGATGGGGCACGCCCACCAGGTCACCATTTCCACTGGCTTAGGCAGCAGAGCCAAGCATAAACTCTGAGCCCTGGAAAACAGAGGAGGATGCTGACACAGCCAAAGAAGGTTCCACCATGAGAGAACCTCAGGAGTCCAGCTACAGACACTTTACCTCCACAGTCCAAAAGACCCAGTCAAAACCATTTGCAGCAGCACAAACAAAAATTCTGCTGCTGCTGCTGCAAAAAACAACAACAAAAAAACAACAACAAAGAATTAGGGGAAAAATGCACGTGGACTGACGTACAAATGGACGATCTGAAAGGGTTTTTTGGTCTCCTGATCTCCTGTCCTTGGTGTTGCTGCCCAGTCTTCAGGACTACTGGAGACAAAATCACATTAGCGTACAGTGATGACCAAAGACAGGTTCCGGTCCATATTCTGGAACATTCACATCAGTGATCCAGAGAAACATCTGAGGCATTGCATACATTTTATGTAGATAGCGTTAAATTATTTTGTTGGGTGATAAGTGTACATAGGTTTTGAAATTTACAATTTCAATTTGCATCCTAAGATATAAAATTGTTTTTTTAAACATATTTGTGAGACATTACATTGTTTTGTAAATAAATGTAAAAAAAATGCATTTTATATAAAAAAAGTGATACATTTCTTTGTTATGTGAAAGATTGGATGGTGTGTTAAAAAATATAACTTTTTTTCTACTCAGATCTTCTACTCGTTTTTTGTATGATTTTAGGTCCCCTATGTTAATATAGTGTTTCAAAATGGAGAGGACCCTGTAAATCCTGAAAGGGAAGAATGAAGTTCAGAGTTAGAAATTCAGAAAAAACTTTATACTCACTGATGCTTAAGTTTTCATGCAGACACCGGAGTAGACTAAACTTCAGCTTACATAGCATAGTGAAAATATAAATGATTTATTGGAAAATAATTTAGTTAAAAAATAACCAGGGACTTGACAGGACTTGTGATATGAAGTCAGAGGCAGTATCTGAACCTAAAAGGTAGAGGCAGAAAAAAGATATGTTGAGCAGCCTTGAAACAAATGTCAGGGAGAAGAACAAGGTCAAGCAACATGGGAAAAGAATCAACCCGACAGATCTTGAGGCGAGGCAAAAACAGAAGTCCAGAGTTCAGAAACAGAATAGATATCAAAATAGTTTTAAGCAGATGAGGTTTCCAGCAAGGGCAAGGCATGACAGAGAAGTCAGGAATCAAAAACATGGTCAAGAACTAGGAAACAAGGAAGGAAAGCTGGACACTTACTTGCATGAATGCTTTCAATAATCTGGGAAATAAAGTTGGTTCAGCGCTGAGAACAAAGCAGCAGATGAAAACCAACCAACCTCTCTACCAGAATCATAAAACTGGACAAGAAATATAATCAAAGAGGAGAAACTGAGACAGAGGAGAGAGGACGGGGCAGACAGAGACAAACTCTGACACGAAGAGTACAGTCAGCAATGCAGAACACAGTAAGCACAACGGAACTGATTGTTAATAAGGTGCAGCTGTGAGAGCAGAACAGACAGAAAGGCTGAGAAAGAGAGAAAATGACACAGGATGAATTGAGGAAGAGTGAAGGCCACAGGGGAATAACAAGACAGAAAATAAACACTAAATAAAGAAATTGCGATCCTAGCCTGTCTGGCGTCCTGGGCGAGCAAGGTCATCGGGTCCCTCTCTCCTGACCTACGTTGTGGCAGGGAGCGTGGCAGGGGATGCTGGCGAGATAACCGGCTATCTAAACATAAATGTTTGCATTTACTTCTACGAACCAATGCCAAGTTATTGGTATATGGGAAACTTGAATTAAAACGTATTAATTGTTTTTGTTCCGTTCAAGTGTTGAGAGCACAAACCATTAAATACTCTGATGCCATTGAGATGAAAAAAACAAACTCAACAAGAATAATATTATTAATAATTATGACGATTAAATATAGGCCTTGATTGTGTTTTTTCTTTCAATTTTTAAAACTTTAAGTATGAAGCAAACTATTTAAGAAATTTCAAATTTTTCTTATGTTTCAGAAAATGGCATATTAAACATAGCAAAGCAATGGACTTTGTCATTAGAGATAGAAGATTTTTGTGTCACAACATAAAAATAATGTGATGCCAAAAGTCTGTAGCCCATAATTGTTTTTGAATTAAACCTTAAGAATTTAAAACAACATTATTGCTAAGGTATATATTTAGGATTAAAAATGCCAAAGTATGTGTAAATAATTGTATGAATGTGGGTATTAACATGTGGGTTGTCATTAAAAGGGTTAATCAGCCCCATATGCACACATAAGCAAAAAGGGATAAATTATATATGTTTAATATATTTGTTCACTTGGCTGCTGTCCAACTTTAAACATATTTTCATGTATTTCTTAAGCTTGTCAATGAGGGTACTGACTGGGGAGGGGGATTGAAAGCCTCACCCTAAATGGCCTTGCACTGGAGATTATTGGGCCAGTGGGAGTATCTCAAAGGAAAATAGCCTCAGAAGAATATTTTGGGAGGCTAAATCACATGGAAGAAAAAGAAAATTGGAGTGAGAATAAATTTAAAAGTTTATATTTGACAGTTTAGTCTGACTTTTTAGAGTATGAAGTCACATACACAAATGAATATCATGTCCAAGAGTGTCTGACTGCCAGGCATTAACTTCACATGTCTCATCTGTCTGTATGACAGGCGAATGAGCTGGAGACTTTGGCCTTGCCTGAAAAAGAAGAAAACAATCTCATTTCAGACTACTCTCTATCATGGCTTCTCTACAGTAAACCATAAAGCTGGCCTGTGAGATTCTGGTCAGTTTGGATATATTGACCCCCCCATAGTCAGCGAGAGTAAGCCTGAGGGCTACTATGACAGATGACATCTTGTCGCACATATCAAAAAGCACAACTAGGCTGCATTTCTTTCCATCTATGGGTGGAGCTATAGACACATTGCAAATATTCAAGATTTAACTTTAAAAATATTGGTAGCTCGACTACTTTTAAGAATCTGCAATTAAATACAAAACTATTCATGAAACTAGTCTTTCAGAAGGCTAATACTAAGCAACATATTAGCCTGTAAAGGTGCACAGTGTTACAGAGCTAGACTCCCTAAGTGCCCCAATGACATTCACTTTCCACAGTAAAATCGCAGACACAACTTCAATACATTTGAAATGTAAAAGCTGAGAGTAAAACTTGTTTATTCTAGATTTTAATTGATACACCCAGGGTCATTACGATACAGAAAAGCTTTCATTGAGTGTCGTAGCTGCCCATGTAGTGAAGCTAAATGTGTTTTGGAGAACTTTGTCCAGGTCAGATGGGACAAAAACTGAGCTATTTGTTCATAACAACAAGAAAAAATATTTAAAGGAATAAACACAGGTTTTCTAAGTCTTCTTTTGGACTAAGAATCAAATATCAACCATACAAAAAGCTTACAATG
Source organism: Orestias chungarensis (assembly GCA_032876305.1). Classification (NCBI taxonomy): domain Eukaryota; kingdom Metazoa; phylum Chordata; class Actinopteri; order Cyprinodontiformes; family Cyprinodontidae; genus Orestias; species Orestias chungarensis. The sequence continues at coordinate 108,194 of JAVLVB010000563.1, read as the reverse complement.
TGGAGTTAAGCCTGACAGACACGGAATTGGAGATGAACTCTCAGAGTATCATGAAGATTAATTTTTAAGAAGCTGAAAGAATTATCTTGAATAGATTTAAATACTTGGTATGAACCTTATTGTTAAAGGATTTAAAGGAAAAGGCAAGGTTTCGAAATTTAAGAACCCTGTACAAAATGTTAGGATGATGCTGAGGAGATCTTTTGTTTTGTTTTTGTCAGTGAAACTATTGTATTTGACAAAGTAAATTAAGTAAGGAAGATAACAACAATTCTACTTAACACACATTGATTTCACTTGTCTGAGATAAAGCAGGCTAACATTCTAAACAGCTTGTCCTCCAAATCAAAACGTGCAATGAGTCTGAAAATGAATGTCTGAAAAAACGACATATATGGTGGTTTTTTTGTCTGCCCAAACAGCGCCTCTACAGGTCTCAGCCTGTTGTCCGGACAGCATTCCTAAACCTAAAGTAGTTTTTAACTTTACACCTAATCTTGTGTCCTGTCCTAACCCTACGGACTCTCCTTTTACACGCCTAACCCTAAGTCCTTCTGGTTCACGAGTAAAAAAAAAAGACGCAGCTGTTTACGTAAGACGCAGTTGTTTTTGTGGAGGCGCTGTTTACGCAGACAAAAAACTGGCCATATATGACGTTTTTTAGACATACTGTATTCATTTTCAGACTCATTGCACGTTTTGATTTGGCGGATGTGTTGTTTTAGTCACTGAAAATCCTAACTCAAAGTTTGTTGAATTATTTTGTTGCATGAGATAGCTTTGATTTCTTTAAAGGTGTAAAGAGAATGAAATACATGTATATATACATTATACTAGTGTAAATAATTTTTTTATGTGAAAGCTTCAAATGTTTGTATGACATAAATGCACAACTACCCTCATAAAGTCCTTATAAGACACCAGGGAAGTAGAGGATAAAGTTAGGGGTGGATTTAAATGGGATGAGCTTACTTCTAAACTTTGAAAATCTCACAGAAGCCTGTTCAAGCCATCATCTGAAATGGTAATAGTATGGAACATGTGCAAACATGCAAAATCATGATTGTCTATCGACACTGACAGGTCAGGTAAGGAGAGCATCAAAGAAGCAGCCAATACATAAAATCCATACCTCTGGAGTAGTTGCAGGGGTTGACAAGGCAAGATGTAAGAAATCCTCTCACTTTAAAAGTTCTCATCACAGACAAGAATGGGTCAGGGTTGGGCTTTGGAAATGATTGAGAAGTCAATAGAAAATCCCTGCAATGTAGCTAACCCCATGTCCACATATATTTCCTACATTGTGTTGACCGCTTTTTAACAAATACTATTGTCGAGGGGACTAACTGCCCCAGACGATTTTTTTGGGTTACGTATATGATTATTAGATTTAGGGTTAGTCATGGCAATGGTTAAGTTTTGGAATGGTTTAGTGGCAGGGTTAGGCTGTAGAAAGTCGTGACAAATAAATGAAGTAAATGAAATGTCCCTGCAAGGATTTTTTTTAAAAACATAACGTGTGTGTGGTAAGCCGCTGTCTGGCTGTAAATACCAAGCTTGGAGTAAACTCCTTTAGACTGAAGTCACCAGGGTCCTTCGTCTTGGCCAATCTTCTAGGGAGATGTGCAGCATTTCTTTGTCTGGCAGTAATGAGGACAGGGAGACCAAGAGTGTTATCAGGCCTGCCCCAATTTACACACCTCTAGCAGACACATAAATACACACAAACAGCTTGGCCGGCACTTCAACCAGAGATGCCCTTCATTATAGCGAAAATATGTCTCCGAAAAACTTTGATGAGTTTTTACCCTGCAAAAGAGGTGAAGCTGTATTCCACAGGTTATTAAGAACAAACCATGACAGACATGTTGGAACATTGTTCCAAGGTATGTTGTTTTTAGTGCATTAAAAGTTTTAGTGTAATTATGCTTTTGCCTTTCCCACACACAAAGATACTTTTAAATCCTATTGTCGTAAATGCTCAGCAAAGAAAGATAGCGCTCCGTATGAGAATGTTGAATGAGGCGAGCGTACACTTGCCTGGTGGGTCTCCCTACTGTTAATTCAGTTATATGGCTGCTATGCAAAAGCAATGGGACTTAATTAA
>JAVLVB010000563.1:91025-105987 GCA_032876305.1 Orestias chungarensis | reverse complement strand
CACACACACACACACACACACACACACACACACACACACACACACACACACACACACACACACACACACACACACACACACACACACACACACACACACACACACACACACACACACACAACTGTCCCTTCCCCTTTTTGTTCCTCATAATCAAAGTATTCTGCATTTTAAATAAGTTGGATTACCTTGGGAAGTCTTATAAAAGTCTTTTGTAGACAAGAGACTAACAGCTGGTGGCAAGAGGTCCACAAACTCATTACCTGAGCCAAAGGAAGAATTGCCTCCACAAAAGAGTTTAATATCCTCCATTAATTGTCCTCATATGAAGTTAATTAATTAATTACAGCTCTAATGAAGTGGAATCTTCTCTGACTTATCAGTTAAACAAGTCTTGCTCATGTTAAGAATGAGTTATTACGTTAGTCAGAATTAGTAGAGATATTTCTAAAAGGCTGGCAGCTTATGTGAACATCTACCAGTTCCGACATTTACTCAGCCGAGCTTCTAACGGCTAAATCATTACTGAAAATAGTATGTGGAATTGACAAAATGGTTTTCTTTTGTAAAACGATATGAGAATTCCATCAGGAACTCTCCGTAGAGGGAAACACAAAAACCTTTAATGGAGTCTAAATTGGAGAGAAAAAATGCTGAATATTTGCAAAGCCTTTCACTATTTTAAAATCTTACCTCTTTTTAAGAAAATCATCCAATATCACAAAGTGCCACTACTACAATAACAAGACCTTTTAGGTAAAACAAAAACAAAAAAATGCTTTTTACATTGAAGGTTAAAAAAATGTAAGAATGCGTTAAAGAAAAATAATTATGATTAACGGTAACAGCTGTATATCTTAGATGATATAGATGAGATAACAGTATAGGGCTCTGTAAATATATAATTTTCCCATAGGAGACTTCATCAGACACCAGTATAATCTCCCATAAATCTTTACAGCCAAATAGATGTTATTAATTACATAATTATTCATAATAGTTGGGTTATTGTGAGGGAAGAACAAACTATATAACAAAAGCTTTGTTCTCTATTTTAAACACTTCCTAAGGGTAGTTGTATCTTCACCTTATCAAATGAACATAAATTAAACAGTCCACATATTAGTAATAAAATGGACAATTTGTCTCATAATTCACACATATGGCCTCTAAACCATAAAATTGTATACTAGTTTCTACTTAACTCTCACAGTATACAATGCATCTTGTGTGTTGAAATCGATTTTTTTTTTAACAAAAGAATACAAATCCTTATTCTTGAGGACCGCATCCCCTACAACCTTCCTTAACTTTGTCAATAAATCGCCAGCCTATTTTGTTGCTGCTGTTGTCTAGCTGGAGAATCTTGTTTATATGTTTACCTTAGGGATTCCAGTAATTTCAGTTTCAATTCATCAAGTTTAATAGTCATTGTTGAAGGGACTAGTGCTTAAGATGCCTTTGCCCCTTTCATTTTTTTTCCTTTCAAGGCACCCACAATAAAAGTATAGGCACTTTATTCTGTACCTAACTGCAGATTGCTGTATGCACAGGCCAGAAATTAGGAGATTATAAAATCATTATGTGAATGTTGAGAATGTTTTTGCTCTAATCTCAAGTGCTCACTTTTACTGAAATAGCAACGCATCAGTTGATTAGGTGGTTTGATTGTAGTAAAAAAAATGTTGGACATGTGGAGCTTAATTTGTCTCTTCGGAATTGTTGGCCTAGAAAAATAGAAAGCCTTTAGACAATATTAGTAATAGATTGTATTTTTTCATCCTCACCTTTTTATGTTATGGGGTTCATTAATTTTATAACCCATGATTTATTGGTTTCTCTATTATATAAATTGTATGTGACACAGAGAACGAATTCACTTCCTACCTTTTCGAAATGGACAGGATAAGAAAAGAAACTATAAGTACATACAATTTATACAGGTCCTGAAATGGCTAAAATAAGCAACTAAAAGAGATTCCTCCTCCGGCCGAAGTTTGGACACATATCTTCATTTACTACCAAAGCATAGGGATTTTGTGATCAAAATTGTAGTAGTAAGACACAAGCAAGTACATGAGAAGGTCAAAAACCATAGATTTACAGCTTAAGTAACAGTTGTAGTAAAAAAATTAATCCTAGAAAGCTGATAAAGATACACCCTCAAAAAAGTTGCCAACTCAATCAAAATGCTTAATATTTGTACATTGGTTTATTTTAATCTTTTCCAGGAGAATCAAACCCAACAAAATAGTTTTTTACACATTATAACAACACAAGTTTGTGAAAATCTTTTTTCAAGGTATATTAATACTTTTACAAGGCATTGCACAATTAGATTACCCATCCATATATCTCTCCATCCATGTGACATTATCTTCATCTTATCCTGGGTCAGAGCCCCAGACTTCCCTACCCCTATCTACATGCACTAGCTTCATCCATTTTCCAACTCGCTTATCGTTGTAAAGCCGTGAGGGTTTGCTGGAGCCTATCTGCAGCGCACATCGGACGAGAAGCAGACAAGTGGCCAGTCCCTCACAGGGCAACACAGAGACAGACAGGACAAACAACCAGTCAAGCAAACACTCAAACCTAATGACAATCAGCATAACAGTCACAGAACTCACACAAGCACAGAAATTACATGCAAACTCCTTGCAAAAGACTTTAGGTGAAATTGAACCCAAAGCCTTCTTGCTGCAAAGCAACACTGAACTGCGTCCCTGTGCATATCCATGGGCTAGCATCTAACAGTTAATTCCAAGGTGTGTCCTGGGTCTCCTTCCAGCAGGATGAGTCCGGAAACACCTATATAAGGAGGCTCTCAGGACACTTTTGAATTAGATAACCGAGCCACCCTTTTTATGTGGAGGAGCAGTTGCTGTACTCCTTATGAGCTCTCATCATTTCTTAAAGGGAGAGTGCAGACTCGCTTTAGAAGAAACACATTTAACCTGCAGGTATTAACAACCTCCTTCTTTTGATCACTAACCAAAGTGCATGACCATAGCTGAAGGTTGAGGGCTGGTAAATTGAAAACATTAGTAAATGGCACAGTTTTCTCCACGCCACAAGTGTTCAACATCGGCATCACTGCAGATACCAATCCACAGCGGTGTTACAAATAAACATATCTGACAAAAAGGATTTGTGAGTGAGTACTTTAGAATTATCTTAGCAGTTCAAATACTGCTTGGTAGATTCAAATTGTTTACAGTGCTCAATTCTACTCTTAAAAAGTCTTGCTTCTCTTATGAGTCACTACAATAGCGTGACCAAACGTCGTCTTTTCAGCAGACATGTCCACTTTTTAACATCCTGTCAGGGGGTTTTATACATTCAAAGATCCTGTTTTCATTGTTTTTCATTTAACCATTGCGCAGAATACTTCAATAAATGTTGCATTCAGCTCTACAATGCAAACACATACAAAGAGGGAGCAAATAGACAACACACCAGCATTGCTAACACAGTGCCGAAAAGAAAGTCCAGCTCCACAGATAAACTGCCCAAAAAAAAAAAAAAAGATTTCCTCGTCAGTACAAGTAGGAGATCTTAAACTAAATATTAAAAGGGTGGATCCTTTTTATTTGTTGAGTTAGTATCTTTGTGTGACTAATTATTTATTTTATTAAATTTTAAAATTAGTAAGATACATTTTGTTGAAGATTATTTTTCTAACATTTATTTAATTTCTATATTAGTATTTGTGTAGTCAGATATCAGATTGCATATTTTATCTTTTTAAAGAATTTGATTGTTGTACCACTGAAACATTGTAAAGACCTCTGAAGACCAAGTGTCGTCTTTTTTGGAAAATAAAATATGATGCAGGCTTTCGTGTTTGAAATAGAGACCAAACACAAATACATGTGCTACAGCAACTATGCATTGGCAAAATATGACGTATACATTATTTGGCTTAACTCCCTGCCATCTTTGCTTTATTTGGGACATGTATGCTACACATGAATTATGCAAAACAGACTGTTTACCTCAGTTAACAAAATATGTACAACATTTGGCCGTGTTTGGATGCATTTAAAACAACTGCATAAGCCAATTGACTATAGAGAAAAATAACTTTGATTTGAGCATACATTAATTATGGTATGTATTCACAATTAATCCTGTGGGTTGAAAATAGTTCTCTTCGCATGCAGGCTTTAAGCAGAGTAATATCATGTTCTTAACAGCAACATACTTATTTTCAAAATAATCAGCATAAGATGGATTTCTGAAGAAAAGAAATGCAATTAGTAGACTTTTTTTTCCACCGGCAAGAAATATAGAAGTTTGACCTTGCAGGATGTTTATAAGAAGATAAAATGAGCCATTTTGGTGCCCTTTAAGACAAACATGTTAAAAAAAAAGTGTGCTAAAAAGATATATGTTGCCTCTTTTTTATATATTGCCATGTTGTTTGGTTTCTAATTAAAAACCATACAATACATGTTGGAAATTAGTGGTTTGTTAGATTTTAAAGAGTTATTTATTTGTGCAGCAGTATCTGAAAATATGAATTGGTAAAACAATGTTTCACCAAAAGGGGTAATCTGAACAAGATTTTTGTATATACTGTTACTATTTTTTCATAATACAAAGCCGTTGTGTCTTTTTGTCTTTTTTTCCACCCTGAAATAGTATCCAAAGTTTTGATTTTTTTTTACCTATACTAATCATTTCTGTATCATTTAAATGTAAGCTCATTCAGCCTTAGAAATGTAAATATTGACCAGTATTAAGGTGAATGTATTGCTCTCCAGATATAATTTCTGTAAAAAAACTGACTGATAAAATATTAGTTTTTTCTTCTCTAAGTAACTTTCATTTTTGTGCTACTTTAAATCCACCTTTCATTAAGATTTTTCAAAATGTGTATCATCTTTTTGTTTTTTTTATGCTTTCGTTCTCTTTAATTTTTATTTTTTTATTTATTTGCTTATTTACTTTTTTGTACTAATTAGATTTATTCCTTGTAATTAGAGTAGATTTTTGGTCTAACAGAGGAGCTCTAAGGATATATTTATTTATTTATTTATTTTTTGCCATGAAAATTTGACTTTAAAAATCAAATAATTAACTCATCTGTCAGACCAAACATTAATGTGAAATGTTCTAGAATTGTTCAAGAACTCTAATGAACCTTTTTGAGGAGGCATAATATTGTATAGTTTCACCCTACTACATTATTTTGAATGCATTTGCGAACATTCTGTTTTTGTACTGTACAAGTAAATCCCACCAAAATATTTCTGAGACTCTGCACAACACATCTCCACTACAGTTATTATGTAGTTTTGCCACGCCATCTGATTGAGAAGAACTATATGTTAGTCATTACTGAAACCCTTTCGAGTTCTCAACAATTTTTTATAATTTTGAGTTGAATCAGTTTATTCGACAAAGAAAAAAAAATCCCTTTTAAATTGCCTACTATATAGAAATGTGGCCTATATTGCAATGTTGCTCCTTTAAGATCAAATGAATCCACTTTCTAAAAAGAAAGGCTACTGTGAACCGTATAATTTCACCTCAAACCCAGTAGGTATGACCTGTGGGGTTCACGTGTGGTTAATTCTGTACTTGCTTCCACTGATTCAGCGACTAAAGAGCTACAGTGTATGCCATCACAACAATGCAGAAAAAAACCAAATCTGAGTGTCAGTGGCTGAAAGAGAACATGGACCTGTACAAAAATTTCTTGAGTCACAGAAAAAGTGTCATCAGTCACATTAAGACACTCTCTTGAACCTAATAATCAGATTAAAAATCATGATTTCATGTTGGACTCAGAGTTATCACTAACCAAATGAATAAATAAATAACATCAGCAAATTTTTTACATCTAAAAAAAACTATGAGACAATCAATGGACTAGTGTCTAAACCAGAGTTAGAAAGACTAATCATGAGTCTGTTCTGACCTGTTAGACTAATGTAAAGGCCTGCTCTCTGCTCTCATTACACAAGCTGTAAGACAGTAGCATAACATCCAGTATGCTGCTGATGAGTTCTACCCAGATCCAGGTCTCTGCACTGGCTTTTGGTCACTGAAAAACCCAAGAAAACATTTACAAACATTGCAAAATAATAACATCTTTGCAACCAATATTACACAATACAAAAACCTTAGTGTGACAGTACTGCTGAGGCATATTTTTATTTTATGATTGCAACGGTGCTACTAGAATCAAGAATCAAGAATCAGTTTATTTATAAAGTGCCAATTTACAACAAATGGCATCTCAAGTCACTTTACAAGAAAATATTTTAAAATCAAATATACATCATAAACAAATCAATTTGAAAATGTTTCCAATCTAAGGAACTGCAGCGGATTCCATCGAGTCATTGACTTGCACCATTCACTCCTCTGGAATTAGCAGACTGAAACAATGGCTTGTGTTGTCATTGACTTTACAGCAATCCCTCATACTGAGCATGAATGTTGCGACGGTGGAGAGGAATAACTCCCCATTTAACAGGAAAAAACCTCCAGCAATACCAAGCTCAGTACAAGCAGCCGTCTGGCACGACTGATTGGGGGTTTGAAGAGACAGAAAGCTAAATTAGATTCACAGGATATTGAAAAAAAGAGTTTATAGCAGCAGCTGTAGACCGTCACTGGAAGCATCTCAGCCCATGTTCTCATCCAAGAAGCTGTCTCAGCAAACAGAAAGCCAGACCAGGTGTGGTTACTATGGAGAGAAGAACACTAAGAGAAAACAAAAGGTTAACAAGGTTGAAATAACGGTAACTAAGTAGATTGGACAAAGGAAGAAAGTAGCTGATAGAGAAGTGGTCAGATTGTCCTCCAGCAGTCTAAGGCTATAGCAGCATAACTTTAAAAAAACACACACACAAAAAAATAAAAAACTTAAATAACCTAACTCTATAGAGTGAGACATGAAGAAGGTAGAGCAAAGGAAAATCATCTGTCAAGAATGATTTCCTCCCACAACAGGATTAGGCTGTCTTCTCTACCTCTTCCTAACTATAAACTTTATCAAAAAGGAATGTTTTAAGCCTAGATTTGAAACTAAACAGGGTGTCTGCCTCACGGACTAAAGCTGGAAGCTGGTTCCACAGGAGAGGAGCCTTAAAACTAAAAGATCTGCCCCCCATTCTGCTTTTAGAGATTCTAGGAACCACCAGTAAACCTGCAGTCTGAGAGCAAAGTGCTCTGTTAGGGACATAAGGAGCAATCAGATCTCTGAAATATGATGGAGCTTGATTAGTGAGGGCTTTATATGTCAAAAGAAGAATCTCGAAATCTATTCTAAGTTTGACAGGGTGCCGATGAAAGGAAGCTAAAATTGGAGAGATATGATCTCTCTTTTTAAGTTTCATCAGAACTCTTGCTGCAGCGTTTTGGACCAACCTAAGGCTTTTAACTGCATTTTGTGGACTTCCTGCTAATAAAGAGTTACAATAGTCCAGCCTTGAAGTAACAAATGCATGCACTAGTTTTTCAGCATCTGTCCTAGAGAGAATGTTTCAAATTTTTGCTATATTCCTAAGGTGAAAGAAGGAAATCTTATAGACCTGTTTTATATGGGACTTTAAAGACATTTCCTGATCCAAAATAACACCAAGGTTCTTTACATTTTCACCAGACGCCAACCTGATGCTATCGGATTTGTATATATCGGATTTATAGATAAACACAGTTGTGTATCATCAGCATAACAGTGGAAATTAACACCATGTTGTCTGATGATTTTACCAATAGGGAGCATGTATATAGTAAATACAATTGGGCCAAGTACAGAACCCTGTAGAAGATTTGTCATTTAGATGAACAAACTGGGATCTATCAGACAAATACGATTTAAACCAGCCTAGTGCTGGTCCCTTGATCCCTACAATGTGTTTGAGCCTTTCTTTGATGATATTGTGATTGACTGTGTCGAAAGCAGCACTGAGATCTAACAGAACTAGAATTGACACGAGTCCATGGTCTGAGGCAATGAGAATATAATTTGTGACTTTAAGGACAGCTGTCTCAGTTCTTTGATGAGCTAAGAAACCTGACTGAAATTCTTCAAATAGGTCATTATTCCTCAAACACTCTCTCAGTTGATTAGCAAAAAAAATGTCAAGGATTTTAGATAAAAAAGGAAGAGTAGATATGAGTCTGGGGGTAACAATAATAGGAAATACTTCTTTAAACCATTTTGTCGGGATTGGATCCAACATACAAGTTGAAGGCTTAGATGAAAAAAATATTTTTTGACAGCTCAGAAGGATCAACTGGAAGAAAACTCTTCAAACAGAGATCAGGCTCCAGAGCCACATTCAGTACCCCCTTGATTACTGAGGTAGTAGTTATGTTTGATACGATGCCTTCAATTGTAGTTTTAATAGATCCAATTTTATTAATAAAGAATTCCATAAAGTCATTACAGCTAAGACCTGGGGGATGTATGATATAACAGAGTTTTAGTTCCTCGTAAGTATAGCAACTGTATTAAAAAGAAAACTAGGATTGTTCTTATTCTCCTCTATTAATAATGTAAAATATGCAGATCTAGCTTGGCGAAGCGTCCTTTTATACAGAAGCATGCTGTTTTTCCAGGATAAATAGGACTCCTCTAAAAGTGAAGACATTTCTTCTCCAATTTCCTGGTGTTTCCCTTCAAGGTATGAAGTTCTGAATTAAACCAGGGGGCCAACCTCCTATGAGTAATCACTTTATTTTTATGGGGGCTACGTTGTCTAATGTAGTACGCAATGAGGACGTAATACTATAAACAAAAGCATCAATTTGTGTAGGGCATGAAATTAATTTGCTGCTAATGTCAGTATTTTCTGTATATATTGTATTATAACCTCACAACACTTGGAGAATGTGACCATGACTTTACAACCTTTTTGAGTGTATCTTTGATTTAAGCTTTCTGAGTGCAATTTAACGCTGCCAAATTAAATGATTAGTGGGAGTTTAAAAGTTTGTAGCAGAAAATCTATTCTCAGCAACTCTAAAAGGGGAAAATGATAAATTGGCACAAACACTCAAACTAGAAGAAGGATTGTAATAACACGCCTCAATGTGGTATACACTGGATCAGACATCTTGGAGGAAAGGGAGAATTTTCTTTACATGAGAAATACCAAATGTGCATGAAAGTCACAGCAAACCAATCAATACTCCCAAACGAAGTCAGACATGTGTTCAACAACAAACAAGCATTTTCATCAGCCCACATTCCTTTCTTCATCATCAAAGCTTTCAAAAGCTCTTTTGAATATTTAACACCTCTAAACATCTTTATGGAATTGCATATTGCAAAGCCTTTTTACTTTCCTTTTTTTATTAGCAGTTGTAAATAAATACTCAATAATCCTGCATATTACACGCTGGTGGGACTCATAAAAAAAGTCACTTCTGGTCATCTCCCCCCAGGCTCCTATAGTAGAATAAACAATATGCTGCATTATAACACATAAACCATTAATGCTGTTTAGATGCAAGTCCCTCTTTCCTGTCATCCGCCTCTCATCTAACACACACATTGATCAAGTTCATAGTCAATACGGCCAAACAGTTCTTATAGTGGAACACATGTCAATGCTTTCACTGGAAATATTCTGTCTATTGCATCCGGTAAAAAGTGATTGACGTCTGTAATTTTACATATTATTTGCCACTGTGGTACACTGTTTAACAAAATTTATAATAGATTTTATAAGTGCACCTTTCCCTCTACTGTAAAAAAAGAGAGGGAAGTAACTATGGATTCATTATCAGGTGCTCTTTAGCCAAATCCTGCTGTCACCAGACAAAATCGTAACCTTTTTTTAAGTAAGATTGTCCATTTGTCCATTAAAAGATGTTATTTTCAGTACTCTAGATGAGCTTTTGCCGTGGAGAGAGGTCCTTGTGTGGGTTGGGAATCAAGATGCACAGACACTCAACAGATGGCCCCAATTCAGCTCAGCAATGGGGTGAATGGTGGCAGCAAAAACAGGAGGTCCAGCAGGCCTGAAGACCCCACACGCCAATAGCAACGCCTGTCTTTGAATGTACACCATTGATCCACTCTTGCAATAATTAATCTCGGTGACAAGTTAGAAACTTCACACTCAATCACTGCATATGCAAAACAGGTGGAATTTAGGATAGAGGGATGTAGGAAGTGAAAAGAAGAGAGGACAAAAAACAGAGGGGGGAATGAGTATCTGAAGAAAAGTAGATGCAAGCATATAAAAAAATCATCTTGGCAGTGATTTAAGGTTGGCAGAGCGAAACTGTTCTGTAGCCTAATGACAGTTTTGCTGATCGACACTTCAGCTTACTACCCAAAGGTGACAGCAGACGCACAGGCCAGGTGGAGCAATGACATTGGTGTCAGACCTCCCGCTTCGAATACAAGTCAGAGGAGTTATATTTGTCATTACTCTACAACCGATACACATTTTGAGTTTTACACTTGACAGCTCCGGATAGGGGAAAATGGCCTGAACTAGTTTAATTAATTGTTAGGCTAGCAGTTAAAGTGCAAATAGTATAAAGTATACATAAAGATATAAACATAAATAATAAAGGCTATTAATTTGTCTGGGTTTTTAGTTTCTTCTCAAAGCAAATAATTGTAAAAGCAGGTTTTAGCATTTAGACTTTGTTAAAGTCTGAAGAGCTCATTTAATCAATGACCGTTCCCCTCAACCTAAGCTTGTACATGTTAAGCCTTAATTCATTTGCCTGTTTTTTTCCCCATACGAGTGGTTTAAGGCAGCTTCCGTCATATGATTTTTCTTCATTTTACCTTTTTTTCCATCTGTCAGCGTAGCATTAGGCTTATTTGGGATAAGTGTGCTTAAGCATAAACTTGTATCAGAGGAACAATTTAAGTAGAACTGGAGCAATATTTGCGTCTACCTGACTGCGGCTGAAAATCTTACAGCTTGTTGGTTTGGTTTTTGTTACAAGTAGTAATTTTTTACTCTGGTGAATTACAGGCACACTTGACTCATAAAAAATGAGTTTTAAGTGTATCCTTTGAATGTCATATTGTTAGGTCTGTGAGCGTTCCCATAACCTTTGGTTTATTTTTGACTGTCTGGTTTTTTGTGTTTTTTACATATTTCTGCTTTATAGTCATGGAAATAAATATTTGTTTCAGTTACAGAGAGCATCTTTTTAAATATTATCTGCCAAATACGTTGTTTTTTTGTTTTTTTTACTTCTAGGAACAAGGATAGGCAATTTTTTATCCTTGTTTGCCGATAAAAAAAATCTGAAAATTACTTCATGCAAATTTTAGAAAGGGATTATGTGCCGCTAATCTTGGTATTTGGTCCAGATCCCTAATTTTCTTTTGAACTAATTGATATGTTCTAAAATGGAGCAGAATTCTCTGACATCCAAAGCCTTCAGTTTACTGAAAAAGTGTTGGGTAGAGTTAGCAAAGCTAGCGAGTTCATTGTTGTTGGAGATTTAAGGGTTCTCCTTTTAACATAATGCAGAGAAAGCATTCAAGGTAAAATTTAGATGATCAGCACATTCTCTTAAGGCTACATTGGCAGCAGAGTCTTATTCTAAGTGGAAATTTGATTTTGATCAAATGTATCTTTCACAATCAAAGGTAATCACTGAGTATGCTGAACAATGTAGCAGATAAATATTTCACAAGGCCCGAAAATTCCAGACATTGAACACTAATTTGTGTTGGTTATTTGCTATCCTTTCCTCCGATTAAAGGGCCTGTATTTCACACTTACTCTCTCTTCTGACAGATGAAAAAATTACATAATTCACCCCATTATAGGCCAGGTTGCCCCAAAATCAAATAAACACAGTTCTTCAGTAGGTTTTCAAGGTGTGGGTCCCCGTTGAGCTCAGACAGTAATTGGCTCTATGAGACACGGAAACGGTCTAACAATTGTTGCACAAAGGAAGGCTTGAAGCTGTTGAAATCAAAGGCCAAGCATTTGCTGATCACGCTTCTTACGAAACAACCACCAACCAAGTCCCGCCTGTTAGTGGTGCATTTATCTGTTTGCCAACTCACCCTTTGTTGTCGGAGCTGTTTGACACATAAGAAGTAACAACTGAGTAAAAAGAATGAACAGACAAAATCCTTAGACAACAATAAAAAAAGAATGTATTTCGCTTCAGTAACAGGTGCTCTCATCTTCTCACTCATTCCCCTCCCTTGTTCGTCCATCCGCCCACCATCACTGGCATTACAATTAGCCCTAGGTGAAACTCTGATAATTGGTCACATGGGGAAGGGGTATGATTTTGTTCTGGCATGGCTACTTGGTGTGTAACTGAACAGGGCAGCGATGAAGTCTCTGCCATCTGCCCTGCTTTTACACTTCTTAGCACATTTCTGTTGAGATTATCATCACCTCTAATTTGTTATGTACTATTTTAGTGTCTCTATATAGTGTCACTTTTGAAATTGCAAATGAACTAATTACTTACTGATTGTGCCAAGACGTACTTCCATGATTTCCATAAGATTTGAGTAAGATACTGTTTCTTTGAATCATACAAGGATAAGTTTAACTTGGTCATTTTTTATTGTTCTGGTTGCTTGTGTAGTGCTCCTCCCAGGTTTCTTATTGCCATGCTTTGTTGCACGAGTTATGAGATTCAACAGGCTACCATATGGATGGCAAATGCATTTCTTGCCACAGCAAAACTCTCTTGCTCTTTACTGGTAGTTTGGTTTCTTAATCATGCCATTATCATTGATGTAGCATTTTGCTTTCATCGTTAGACTCTAGGCCTTGTCTGATTAAAAATAAAATATCCTAGATGGTGCAGCGTCTGCTGCGGCTGCCGAACCAGCAGTTTTGCCTGCATTGTTATTGTGCTCATCAGAACCTCCTAACGTACATTTTAAACAGTATGCTTCCTTAGCAAGATCATGATCAAATGGCACTTTTATCATCCTATTGGTGAAGCACTACATAAATATTTTATATTTGTAAAGTAAACTATTTTTTTTTGACTGGAGAATGTCAGACAGAAAGCTGAAAGTTTAGACATGCACTGAAAAAATCTCTGTAATCATGTTTTACCTTTATACAGTATTTACTGATGGCAGCTTAACACCATTTCTTCAAATCATGCCTCACATGTATATATAGCTAGTCTCTCAAAGCTTTTAATGAACAGTGTTTAGAACCCCCCTCTCCACCGTTTAAAGAACAGAAGAATTTCACTAAAATATTAATAACCATAATGTCAGCAACATCAACCATTTTTCATATCCACCCTAAGTAATTCTAATTAATTAAGTACCTAATTCTAATGTAGTGCAGAGGGAGTGCAGGGGTAGGCAGGAAGTACAACAAGACAGATTGAGAAAGTATGGAGGAGCGGCTGTACCACACCGTAAAAACAGTTATACTGAAGTTACACTGGTTTGATTGAGAAGGTTTGAGAACACGAGGCAGCTTGGAGCTCAGCAGTAGCATGGAAAAAACCTGCAGACAGGAGTACTGGTTACTGGGGTTTAAGGAAAACGCAGGAGGGTAGAAAAAGCAAGGTCCACATGCCAAAGAACCTCCAACCCCTGACAGGTGATAATATGAATCCTTTAAAGGGCCACACCCAACATTCAAACATACACACAAACCATTTGCCACCAAACACAACTGCAGAATGCATTTCACTGACAGGTTATGCCTTTTTGCATTTCTTAAAAGCATGTACAAGGAATCAGTCACACAAAATAAAAAAAACAGGTTTTTCCAGCTGTCACATGTTTGCCTCATTAAACTGCCAAGATAGTAGGAAGGTTAATCACTGCCTTCATGGGCATTCTCACATAATGCAGCCACAACAGACTGCAGGTCATGGCTTACTTACCACTGTTTCTTACAAGCTCCTTCATGCTACACAAATAATGCAAACGTGCTCTCTTTAGGAAACTTAACTATCATTGTCACGTAGTTGCTCAAAACAATAAGGGTAATGGAAATATTATTGCTTTCTAAACCAATGTACAAAGACCTTTCCAAACTTAAGTAAAGGCTACCCACATACAGGCAGATATTTTTTGTGTTTATATCTTTATATATTATGAAGGGGGTCTAAGTAAAATCCTTACTATTAAGTCTACAACTGTTTTTGATATCGGTTTCAACACAATTACAGCCAAACTTATACATAAACTTTCTCTTATTTATGTAATCATGTGCACACACTTTCATCAACTAGTAGTGCACCAAAGGTCAACTAAAACTAATCATTTGCTGGTATCATCTTAAGGCTTTTTCAATTTCTAACCACATCAGTGGAATATGTCTCCTGAATAATTCCTCAGCAACAAACTCCTGGACATGCGGGTGGACGCTCCTCTGGTGGCCTGGATCAACAACTACCTAAGAGGCCGCTCCCAGTATGTAAGACTGCAACACACCCAAATCAGACATCATAAGGAGCAGTACGGTGGTCCCACTGGGGACAGTACTGTCTCCGTTCCTGATCACGCTCTACACCTCTGATTTCAGGTTTTGCTCACAGTCCTGCCACCTGCAGAAGTTCTCAGACGACTCTGCCATCGTGGGCTGCATCAGCAGGGACCAGGAGGCCGAGTACAGGAGTGTGGTGGACAGGTTCGTGGAGTGGTGTGGGCTTAACCATCTGCAGCTTAACGTCGGGAATACAAAGGAGCTGGTGGTGGACTTCAGGAAACAGCGGAACCGCCCAGACCCCGTCATCATCAACGCTGCAGCTGTGGACATAGTGGATGACTACAAATACCTCGGTGTCCACATAGACAATAAACTGGACTGGTCTAAGAACACACACACTGTCTACAAAAAAAGTCAGAGCAGACTGTACTTCCTCAGGAGGCTCAGATCTTTCAACGTCTGCAGAACCATGCTGCAGATGTTCTACCACTCTGTGGTCACCAGCGCCATCTTCTACGCTGTCGCGTGGTGGGGCAGCCGGCTGAGGACGGCTGACACCAACAGACTCAACAAGCTCATCAGGG
>JAVLVB010000563.1:70949-90925 GCA_032876305.1 Orestias chungarensis | reverse complement strand
AGGATGCTGAGGAAGCTGCTCAGCATCAAGGACAACACCTCCCACCCCCTACATGCCACGCTGACGGCCTGTCAGAGCACCTTCAGCCGGAGACTGAGACCACCGAGAGTCACCACAGAACGCCACAGGAGGTCTTTCTTACCTGTGGCAATCAAACTGTACAATTCCTCTTCCATCTGCAGGAGGGATAAATAGTAGTTTGGTTATTGTTATATGTTGATTGTGTACTGTACTGTGTTGTATGTGAGATGAGTGTGTCGTGTTAATTGTTATTTGATACTCTGTAACCCTGGCAAAACAATTTCCTTCGGGATCAATAAAGTCTATCTTATCATATCTTATCTTTATGTTTAGCTGTGTACAAATACAAACTGGTAAAGGCAGCAGACACATCCATGTTTGAAACAGTTGAGCTCTGACAGTTGAACTAAAGTTTATTCTTTAGTAGCATTAATCTTTTGGTACAACTCATTCTAATAAAGAATGTCTGTAATAACCTGGCTCGAACAGACATGCTACACCAGCTGTAACGTTAAAAAGAATCCACTTCTGCCACTCTGTTGGCAAAAGTGCCTTGAAGACTGTAGCAAACATAACAGCTTTCATGGACTGCCTTACTGTAAATCAGAAGTCCCAACCGCCCCAATACATTTAAATAGGAATCTGTAAAACCTAGAAATGTTTTTAACAGCATATTAGTTAATTGTCTTGGATTAAACAATTGCAGTGTGAGCATTTTTTTCTTAAGCAGCAGGGCATTTACAATTTAATCAGAGTTACTGAAAATGGAGAAAAAATAAAGTGATTGTTTTTTTTAAGGACACACTTATGATGATCAACCAGCACTAAAGCAAGTAGGAAAAAAACTTTGACCACCACAGCAAAACAGCTTTTCATTTTACATGTTACTGGCTCCAGTACAGAATGTGAACAATGCATGGATAAAAAGTATATAAGTTATCGTCCTAGTCCATAACAACTGTAGTCTTTCGAACTTCCTTCTGCATGCAGAACACGTTGTTAATTTTCTAGCATCTACTACTAAAGCCTTTTTTTTTCTTCTCGCAAAGACAAGAGGATATGCAAACAGCCCTTGGCAGAAGGCATTTGATATGCTAAAGGCTCCTGATGAGTGGTATTAGCTTGACTTGGTGCTTTCCAGCATATGAATAAAAGAGATTCAAGGGACACAACAATATTCAGTAGCCGTAAAGAAAGGTGAAATAAGCCCGGGTGAGCAGAGAGAATTTTATGCAGCCAAATTAAACAAAGAAAAATCTACAGAACTCATGATATCAGCACTTCATCTCTTAGACTTCTGTATGCAGGAGTCAGGGGGTGCGTTATCTGCATAAAAATGTAACATTACATCTCCCAAGGCTATTTCAAGCATAGCCAACGTGTTCTTACTTCATTTACAACTTCCCAAGAATGATGGTTGGATTCAAACATTTATGCTCTAACAATGTGTTTGGGGAATTAAATACTGTATATAAGAAGGATTACCTAAAGAAAAGGTAAAATATATGGTTTACCTTGAATTAAATCAGTTGTTTGTAGACCTGTACATTCTACTACTTTAGGCTACATGTGTTGTTTATTGTTCAAGGTTTGTCAGCCTTTGTGAAATAAAAAGATTTGCCACACCATGCCTTCATGTTTACACATAGAGCTTCAATACAAAGTCACAGCCAAGTACCTGTTCCTCGATGTCTCTGTTTGACAGAGGTTGGACAGCAAAGGCAATTATTCCAAAGCATATAAGGAAACCTTAAAACACTATCAATAACATCATTTTCTTAACAGGTCTAAAGTTTCATATTCTAATCTCATAAGAAAATGAAAAACCCAGATTGATAAAAAAGAAATAAAATAATTCTGTAAAACTTAAGTTGTCTCAGTTGCATGTGAGATTAAACCTGTAGTAAGATTTTGACCAATATTTTTTTTTCACATAATGGGTGTTGGATCCATTCCAGTTACTTTTACATGAAAGTTTACTTTAGCTGTTGTTTGGATAGTAGGCTGTTGACTGTCTGACGTTACCATCAAACTATTTTTATTACATTGTCCTTTTCTTTCGTTGCATAAAGAAAATGAACTTCTGCGGTGATGTTAGTTTTAAGTTACATTTGTGACAAATATTCTCTCCAGAAATTCACTACAGACAATCATTGCAGGTGCAAAAACAGGAGCTTCGCAAGTCTTTATCCAGTTTCTAGAGAAGTAGAGACTCAGCCCAAAGTCAACTTCCAGGTGATCCAAACTGAGAATAAATGTTTTGTTACTACAGTGGATCAATAAAACAAATTCAATTCAATGAGATTTTCAATCTTTTACATTATGTGAAAAATATGTAAAATTGTGGATTTTAATGATACTTTACAACATATCATCAAAATCATAAAGATACTTTACAATGATGTTCTAATTAATGAAATGAAACTACAATATATGCTTCAGTCACCAAACTACAATTACTTGACTAAAATAATTAATTACTGTTTCTTTTAATCCTGCATCATGATTAAAATGCTGGTGTATTTTTAACAATCATAGAATATACAGGCAATAATTAGCAATACAAGACCTTGAAACAACGATATATGTAAACACATGGAACCTGCATGTCTATCTCAAGCATCAGGCCATAGGTCTACTTTAGTTATCTGATGCACCATTGGGGTTTACAGATCATAGAATCCATGCTTCTCTCTCGTTCTATCTTTTTGTCCCTCATCTGTTGGTGGTTGAGTTAGTAAAGGCAGCCAAGCCCTGTAAGTGGCAGTGCAGCCACAAGCCCCCCCCCCGTTGTGCTTTAGGAGCCAGCAGCCTTGTTAATTCCACCACCTGCTGCGAGAGGCTATAGTACCCCAGCCAGGAAACTGGGTCCATTTTAATATCATATTTTTATTTATAAAATTCATATGATCTGCATATTTAATGCTCATACTTAAAAACACAATTATGGTATGGATAAGTAATAGTTTCAGCTGTATCTTGAACTTTTCCATCATAGTTTTATATTTAGGACCCCTGAGTTATCTAGCAGTAAAGAAAAACACACCTACTGCCATCTGCTTTTTCTGTCTATCTAGTGTGTCATGTACGGTCTGTCACCCTCTCACTGCAGCAACTTTGTTGCAGTATTAAGGTTGTTCTTTTCTAATAAGACGTTAAGCCCTAAATTTATCACCACACCCTTTAAAGAAACAAGTATAAAAAGTTTAATAATTTGCTCTGTTTAAAAATCTCAGTGGTTACACAATTATAAGTAAATACAGTGACATTGACATTAGTTTTATGATATTATTTTTTTAAATAATCATCAAATTTTCTGCTTCTGTAAATATGAAGATGTTGATGCGTGTTAAAATCGTAAAATCTGGTTTTAAAGACAGTAGCCTGTGTGTTATTGCTAACCATGCCCAAGTATGTATGACTATTGTCAAGCTATATAATTAATACTTTCAGTAAAATGAAGCATTATGTAAAATTACAAAGAATTCACTATACTGTAATAGCAGTTATCAATCCAGTGGATATGTGTAAACAACAAAAGTAAAAAAAGCCTATTAGTAGGCCCATAAGGTGTTGAAATTAGACTTAACGGTATTAGAATATGAATAAAAAATAGATACCAAGCTAACACTTTTTTCATTAGTTAACAGTTTGTTTTGACCCCTTGAATAAGGTAATTGCATACATCCTTGCATAGGCGTATGATTAAGGAAATAAATCTTTGAACTTTAGTTTTTGTAATTTGGCATGCTGTATTGTGCTGGAGTTGAGATTAATAACTGGTTTTCTTTTTTACTTCGTTAATAGTATACATGGGATGCAATTGCAACAATGGACACCCACTCATACAAATCAAATGGGATGCACACTAGCTCTCCTCAAGGACATTAACAATTGTCCACAAGAGAGAAGGTTGTAAGGAACTTTGTGGCATATTGCTGCGACTAATTTAGCAGCAGCTTGGGGAAGTGCTGAGTGGACAGGGCTCAGCAGCTGATTAGGGGCCAGAGCAGTGGCCCCTAAGCGTCAGGCAGACACAGCCAAGGAGCTGAGGCAGCGGAATAAGGTCTACCACACAAATGGTGAAACACATAGTCAATCTTACCCACACCTTTTCTTTCATACTCTTGTCTTTCACTTTCTTATCAAGCAAACAGGATACATGTCAAGGATATACCACCCTCCGGTGCCAGCTGTAGCTCCTGTCAATGCATGTACTTTACTTTTGTTTGTTGTTCTTTTTTTTTTTTATATTAGCATCTGTCGCCTTGCTCCTTGTTCATGTCCATGCTGTGTCCCCCCTCAATGACAAGGGCATCCCATTGTGCCAGATGGACCTCCCACCTTGCCAGCCTACACTCACTTCATAAAAGTTGATCTTGTCACAGTTTTTAAAGCAAGTGGCATTTCCCCCAAGAACACTTCACAAACACTTTCTGGAACCTGCTGTGAATATTCATGATCACTTTTTTCCAAAGAAGGTAGGCATTTGTTTTTAATAAATACTTCAAAATCAAAGCTGGTACCCAAATTTAAACCAATCAGTCAAAACATAAAAAAGATGAAAAATAAACCCTGGATATGATTACCATTTTGCAACCTACTAATTCTGACATTTGCATTTGTAATCTTCACAGGTTGTTTGGAAGTATATCCTTTTGTGTTTTGTACTGTTGTACAAATACAACATGCTAAGTGAATAAAGCTACCCAAGATGACCTAAACCCATATGTTCATAACCTAAATGTCTTACACAAATCATATCTCTGGTGTGAGACGACTTGTGAATAAATGACTTACTATTGATGACACACTGGTTTCAGTGTATGACTATGTCATTAAAATTTGGTATGCATTATACATTTAGTGATTATTTTAGAAGGCACAAAAATGAGGGAGGATATTTTATCAGATTATTTGAATATCTAACCTTTGATTACACACCAAATCAGAATGCATGATATCAGGATGGATAGTGACAGTTCAATTTTGCCCAAGTATATGAGATATTTTGTTTTGTTTTTTATCAGCCATGCTTCCCTTGATAGTTTAATTGATAGATTTATTTATTTTTTTAAAGTCTCATTCACCAATGCTGCGGCACTCTAGATACAACACAAAATTACCACATACAGCTCACATCAAAATGCTCCACAAAATGTACTAATAATTTTTTTTTTACTCAACCAAGGTTTTATGGTATAAAAAACTGAACTTGTCGAAAAATAAATAATCAGAATGTGAGCTATCAAAAACAATAAGACTTACTGTACAACATGTGGTTAAGCTAAAATAGATCAAACTGAATATGGTTTATAGACTTAGACTTGTACTTTATTTAACCCTTGGGAAGACTCCCTCAGGAAATTCAAAATTGTTATCGATGTGATAGAAAATTATGTTTGCCAACAATAAACAGTTTACAGTTATACAATAGACAGTGTTGTTGACTTTGATGCCGATATTTAAACTAAACAATTTACATTTTATGTGAAGGTACCTTGGTTGAGCATGCAAATTGTACAGTATCACTCTGACACCTCAGCTGTAAGTGCAATAGTCGTTTCTGCTTGCGTATGGGTTTTAGTTCTGTGGCAGCATGGATTATGACATAGTCCTACAGTTTCCATCTCACATAGCTACCTTCATGCTACCTGGCAGCATGACAAGCACATAATCTGTAACAATATTAATGTTGAAAAAATAGATATTTTTCGGCTGATTGACAGAATCAAACATATCTTAATGTTTTTTTTGTTAAAGCTCATTAGTCAATCTATATTTGTCTTGGTAGCTATTGATTCTGCAATTGTAAAAAAAAAATAATAATAATTAAAAAAAAAAAATTTTTTTAATTAATAAAAAAATATATATATATATACATATATATATATTTAATCTTGGTTATGGTGATCCGACATACAGGGGGGATGTCATTTTAGTGTGGGAGCTATCAAGGGTAAATTGGATCAGCCTGGTGGCCAATCTTCATTAATTGCATATTGCGCCAGTAAGAGCATAGTGTCCAATTAGCAGGGTGAGAGCACAGACGAAAAAATCTTGTTGCACGTCTTGCTGGCGCATCTGTGACCAAGAAAGCAAGTCTTTGTGAAGGATCAAGAGCCATGGTATCCAGGTTAATGTCAGCATACCACAAAGAAGGAAGAACCACATCCAACAGGATCATCTGTGGACGCAATAGGAAGCTGACTGAAAGGAATGTTTGGATGCTAACCCGGATTGTATCAAAAAAAATAAAACCACAGCCGCTCAAATCATGGCAGAATTATATGTACACCTCAACTCTCCTGTTTGCATCACAACTGTCCATCGGGAGCTCCATAGGGTCAATATACAAGACTGGGCTGCTATAGCCAAACCTTTGGTCATTCGTGGCAATGCCAAACATCTGTTTCAATGCTGCAAGGAGTGTAAATCTTGGCCTGTGGACAATGTAAAACATGTATTGTTCTCTGATGAGTCCACCATTACTATTTAACGAACATCCGGGAGACTTACGGTATGGAGAAGCACAAAAGAAGTGTACCACCCAGAATGTTACATGCCCAGAGTGAAGCATGGGGGTGGATCAGTGATGGTTTGGGCTGCCATATTATGCCATTCCCATGGCCCAATACTTGTGCTAGATGGGCGCGTCACTGCCAAGGAGTACCAAACCATTCTGGAGGACCATGTGCATCCAATGCTTCAAACATTGTATCCTGAGGGCGGTGCCATGTATCAGGATGACAATGCACCAATACACACAGTAAGACTGTTGAGAGATTGGTTTACACCATACTAATGAATTATTGTGGGTTAAAAACAGGTGTTTCAGTTTTATTGTCCAACCCCTGTATTGCTGCTGCAGTAAAGATGCTATTAATGAAAATAACTTCATAGTATCTTACTTCAAAGATCTTACTTAACAGTTCAACTTATTAAGGAAGGTTTAAAAGTTTTATGTAAAATTTTATCCAGAAAAAAAGATTAACTGAAAACTAAATGACACAGAAAAGTAGGTTATTACTTGTCTTTCCTTTACTCTCTCTGCCTAAACGTACCCTATATGTCTTGGCACCATTGAATTAATCTTTAGGCATGCCAGGCAATTGCCCTGGCCAATGGTAATTTAGTTTTTTGTTCATTTTCTCTAGTTATGATGTTTGGATCACAAACAGCAGTTGAAGCCCAATGCCCCCTTCTTCATGGAGAGGGACAAAACTCAAGGTGGACAGGAGGTGCCATGAAAAATTTAGTTAGAAAGCGGCAAGTCAGTTAAGCAGATGCTGACTAATGTATGAAAATAATGTATGAAAATAACACATAACACAACCTAAGCAGCCAAAGGTGTAAATGGCTTGCAGGTTGATATCTGGAAATAGCGGCAGAAGGAGGAGAGAGACCAGCAGCAGCCACCTGTGGAAATGTGGGGGAATCTGAAATCCATGTAAGAATTACTGAACTGCAGTATAACTGTGTCAGATAGAGGTCAAGTTCTGGTGTAGTTCCCGTGTGGATGCTAGTTTTTAAGATTAAGATTAAAGATTAAATCAACTTTATTTGCTAGGTACATACAGGACATACTAGGAATTTATTTTGGTGTAACTGCACTGAGGCAGCCATTTGCAGCGCCAAGTAGGCAGTAGCGCAAAGGGTCTTGCCTAAGGACCCACACTGGATGCTGTGGTATTTTGCCATGGGCTGCATTTGAACCCATGACCTTCCAATTGAATGTCAGGAATTACGCTAACATTAAGTACCTACATATAGGTCATGTACAATTTAGTTTCCCTAATGTGTTTACCTGTGAGCTAAACCCCCAAATAGGTAAAAAAACAACAACATTAGATAAAAAAGGTTCACGTACAACTAAATGATAAGGCTAATATTCATTATTAACCTTGCACACTTGCAGAGGTAATTTTGACTGATTCAAATTTAGATTTGCTTGGAGATGTGATTCTGCATTAACATAAAAGTTAAATGAAGTGTAAAAAAAAATATTTTATGTATTTGCCTTTTATACATAAATATCCTCTTTATTTAATACAGTTGTCTATTCATGTTATTTTTTTCCCAACATATATTGTGGAAATTTATTTATTTGATGTCCAAATGCTATTGTTCAATTTAAAATATGTTTTGGTAAAATACTGTTATTGAACTTTCCTAATTTATCAGCTGTGTAATGATGTAACTATAATTTAGCATGGGTATGGTATGGGGCCACCCTACTTTTATTTGAAACAGTAAAAACGGTAATACTATTTTTTTTCATATGGTATTGTTTGTTTTTACTGCTGTAGGTTGAAGTTTATAAGACAAGTACATATACCAGACAGTGTGTTTCCATTCTTTGTCCAGATCCACCCTATATGTCTTGCAATGAAGTAAAATATTTAGGTTCTTTAAAAATACCTTTTTACATCCATGTGAGTTTGGTGACGTAAACATCATACCAATAATAAAAAATTAGTTGGGTTTCAGGTACTTTAAGCAAATAGGGTAATTCAAAATTCAACGCATTACTTAAAATCAAAATTAAATAGAAATCTTTTTATATCCCACAAAGCCTTTGTTTTATTTTTTAGGTCACTGTGGTGACATGACTCTCGAGGTTTTGCTCTTATACACAAAAAAACAAAACAAAAAAACAATAGAATTTTTACCAAAGTGGTCCAAAATATTCTCAACCATATATCTAATGACTCGAAATACTTATTGTAACTTTTAAATTATGACACAGCCTGTTTGAATTTTAACAAAATGTTTAATGCAATGGTGACTGGGGTACATGTGTGAATGCAGGACGAAAGCATTTGTCATATGCTGATTTTTTTTTACTTGCTAATGTCATACAAAAAATTATAAGAACTCACATACTGAAATGTCCATATGGTGCACATTTGAATTAATACACCAATGTATGTAAAATGTTGAATTTTTTACACAATTAATCTCTTGTCTTTTAAATTCGAGTTCCTTGGGGTCATGTCAGCCTGATGCTTGATTTTATCAATGACAATCTTCAACCAGCAGCTGCTCACTGAACAACGACACATTGCATAATGATTAGCTGTTTTAACTTAGTAGATGTTGGTTTTTGCAGCAATATAAATTCAATGGTAGATGCTTAAAAATAGCTGCTGCTGTGTGGCAGCACATAATAAACTGCATATACCAGATTCCTGCTGTGACTTTTGCAGGATGAGAAAAAAAAAGCTCAAAATAAACCAGTGCTCTAAGAGTATGCCTTGTGTAAAAGTGACATAAATGACTAGTTAAAAGAACAGCCTTATACAAATCTTAGGGTTTTTGCCCTATAATTTGGGTCATGACAACTGCCAGATTGTTAAACAGTGTGGTTAGGAGAATGTTTGGGTTGTACATAGAAAGCTAAGATGTGGATTACAGTGCAGGCCCCCCAAATATAAAAATAAATAAATAAAAAATATGTCAAATCTCTTAACCCACTAAATGACTTAAAGTGCTAAAAATACACAACCATATACTGCATTTGTTAGCCCTCTGTAACCCTTTGTTTTGTTTAAAATACTATCCATATAATTTTTATATTTATTTTATTATTTATTTTTTTACGTTTTCACAATTCATGTGTTAATGCACTAAATGATTAAAAAGTGTTTTAACAATATTAAAAAAAATGGAATATTTTGTCTGTTTATACAGAGTGGTGGTCAAAAAGAGAAGTGTGTTTAACTTTTTTGATTAAATATTATTTTGCTCTTTCTTTTGTTCCTAAAAAAATATTTTCAAAATAAATAAGTTAATAAAATAACTACTAGTTTTTATTTATTTCTCATTTCACAGATTGTCAGAATCTTATACAGGAAAATATATATCATGCCATACATTAACAACAAGTAGCAGATTATCTAAACCCTTGCTATCATAATCATTGGTTATCAGTCCATAGACTTTTCTACTTATCCAACATCATGAAGCAGCAGCCCTACTTGTTCATCACCAATTGTGACCTCAGGGACTTGGCTTTTTGATTTGGCAGCCCTAAGGGCAGGAAGCTCAGCAACATCTAGCTCAGCACATTCTTGTCCCCACTTACAACTTACAGGGTGGCACTTTGTGCAAAACATCGGGATCAGTGGAACTGGTTATTTGCATCTCAAATTAATTGGTTCATATTTAGACATTGACCTACTGAAAAGTTGCCTGGTCAGCCTGTTTTAGCTGCAGTCACTGCTCCTATGGGGTTATTTTGGGTGGAACCACTAGCAGCTTTCAGCCCTAAACCCTCAAGCATAGCATCTTAACCTTTTTCCTCTGTGGAACAGCCGGCTGCTGAATTCACAAAAGTGGCTTGACATTAAGGAACAATGCTGCTGGGATTGAAACAGTGAAGGTGACGTGGTACAAAGACTTTTAGCTAAGGAGCACGTCAGCAGAAGTTCTTAAGTGTATAGCACAGACCTTGGAGGTCAGGATAATTCCAGAGCTCCAATACTGTCTGTTTCACTCCGGATAAAAAGGTTAGATACCCACTGAGAGAAAGTAGTAGACTGTGAACACAACTGCATTACAGTTAGAGATTATATTTGCAGGAGTCTTGGTGAGCACTGAGAAAAGAGACTTTATGAGGAACAATATGGGAACAATTCCTAGTAAAGTATAAATCATTAATAGACAACATGACTTCCTCTCGTTATGTTTAAACTATGAACTATATTATTTGTTTTTTTCCCCTATGGTTTTTAAATAATAATAATAACAATAATAAGAAGTATACATTTTTTTTGTTCTAGATTAGAATTAGTCTGGGCATTTGTTAACAGGTTTACTCAAATGTAACAAATAAATCCTTGAGTAAAATAAAGGAAATTTTACCTCAATTAAAATGTGCGGGCACCCTACAAACCAAAGGCCAGGAAGCATGAGGGTTTTTTGCAGTATCTTAACTGTTTCTTGGAGTCCACACTCATCTCTTTTATACTTAAATGCATGACGTTTCTCCAGGTGCATGTTTGAGCTACTTTTGCAGTTTGGAGGTCATTGCCCTGAGAGCTTTGATGGGCTCTACAGTTCTCTTGTCCTGCCAGGGTCTTTCTAACCCTTCCTTAAGCCAACTTCAAGTTTCTCGTGTTCCTTGTTGCTTTTGTGTCAATCATTTGGGATGGCTAAACCGATCACGAGGACTTTCACATCAACCAATCAATCAGAATGATTGATTGGTTGACTATGATCTTATTTGTCTAATTGAATCTGGAAGCAACACACCATAGCCTGGTTACTGATAAAAAAAAAGGCTTTTATGATAATTACATACTCAAAATAACGAGAAGAAATCTAACATGGTAACTGTATATTTATTGAGGATAAACGTCTTTTTTAATTGAACAATCCTCAAAAAAATATTGTCTTAATCACTGACCCAAATCTGTATTAACTACTACCACATTTGTAGTTGTTAGTAATTATTGAACAAAACCAAAATAAGCGAAAGAACGGACACAGTGCTTTTTGTACAGTTTAATTTTAACTTAGTAATTAATGATCAGAATATGGAGATGCCCATAGTGTACAGTGGACTCCTGGGGGTTATGGGAAACCTTTATCTGCAAGTCCTTACGAATCCTTCTAAAAACTTTGAGAACTTCCTATTGTAATATTCAAACACAGTATATACCTTAATACATATGCACAGAATCCAATTTCATTACATTTCTTTTGATCGTAAAAGCCCCTTTGCAATCATAAGTTTTAAAATGGTGCTATGTCAGTCAACTGCCAGTCAATAGCATGCCAGATATTTAGGTTCCCAAGTTTGACTTTACATATTACTTTACATATTAACTCTAAGAAAATTACATAGAGGAGGGTCTTCTCCACATTTTTTGAAATCACGCTTCATGGAAAAATAGGTAAGTCTGTTAAAGTTGAACTGTGAACAGACAGTGGTCTAAAGTAAATACACATGTCGATAGTTGTTCTACGTTTCAATCAAATTCCAAACATGGAAGTAAATTTGTTTGGGAGAAAAATATCCTGCCATATGTCACAATATTACTACTAGCTAACTTAAACTGGAAACAGGTATCTCTCTATCTTCTGGTTTCACTGTTTCTGTACTGGTGTTGCTGTATGAAAACATGGGATGCTTCTTCAATTACTTTACACATTGGGACAGGGCAGAATCCTGAATCCCACAATGGAACTTGGTCAGCTTCTCTTGCAAATATAGTTCAGCTACTTTTGTAACCTTTATACCAAATTTCCATTAATTGACAGTTAATCCACTGTCTTCTTTAAAAATCTATGTACTTACATGAAGCTGCTAGTGGTACTATGTTGTATCACAAAGGAAGTTGAAAGGGAAGATGTAGTAGAGCTTGAATGTTTAAAGTTGCTCACACATATGTGTATGCACACACACAGACCCACAATGGTACACTGGGTATCCTGCTCACACGGGGATGTGCGCAGTGGAACACTTTGAACCAGTACAGCATCATTAGCGTGCTAGGTTGCCAGAGGCTATGGGAAAGGGCTACCGCACACAGCTCAGGCATCTCACTGTGTCTCCTGCAAAAAGCCCATGAGGTTCATTATAGAAACACGAGCTCCAGTAGCCAGCACATTCTGAACCAGAAGATAAGTTATCATGGCAATGATTCCACTCCCTGTATCCTTCACTCAAAGGGGATTTTCTTGCTTTTGCCTCCTAAGGCTCAGTTGCCAAATTCCCGGGGCAAATCTAAAGGCACTTTGTCATTCCTGCAAAGGAAAAGATGCCACTACAAATGAGCAAAGTTGAAATTATGTTTTAAATTGGTATTTGCCCTCAAGCAGAGCATGTGGGCTCTATAAACAGAAACCTAACAGTGAAAATTATTACAAATAACTACAAAGGCGTACAAAACAATACAGAAGCAACTGCAGTGTGCATAGAGACCTCATCTACTCATGCCACTAGCATCCTTTAATATGTGGTTAATATTACAGAGAAATATCCTTATCTGATGGCATTCGCTGACCTAGACTCTGTACAAAACAGAGCTTCACTTGTCTCGTTTTACCAACAGTAAAACAGAGCACCAAGAACAAACACATTGCCTAATCAACGCTGATGTCAGCACTCTCAGGAGATGAAACGCAAAAGCACACATCCCCCTAAATCTGTTATCCCTCACCTCTCCCCATCTCCTTCACTTCTTTCTCTCCTCACAGATTGCCTTCCCATTTCAAGAACAGTGTCACTTTCACTACGCTCATGGAAAGTAGTGTTGTCAGCGCTTGTCTGAAAGTGCTGATAAATTTCAGAAAGTCTCTCCAAGTAACCTTACACTTCTCAAGACTATATGGTACATATCCAGTACATAGTAGCCTTAGAAACTTGAAAAACTTACCCCTACTAGGATTTTTGCAGATATTGTGGTGTCCATTGTCTAAAAGCTCAAACTGCAAAGCAAGTCTCAGTTCAGCAATGACAACATGCAAACAGACTTATTTTTGGCTTTTAGTTTTCATAACTTGTGTTCACATACACCAATCTGTTGTGTTTTCTTGGTTTATTCTCTTATATTTATTTATTTTTTATTTATAATTTAGTGTAAGTTCAAACCCTAAGACACAAACACAGATGCAATTATAATAAAAAACATACATTTTAAAGAAAATACACAGTAATTAATTATAATACATTTTTTTTTTTTTTTTGAGTTAAGATTGTATCTGAATATGAACATGCTGCGCATAAAAGTCATTTTCAAAATAAAATGCAGAGGAGGAGAATAGTTGTAAATATAGCTGATCCAGTTAATCTTTTGATTTTGTACAGAGCATTCAAACCCAAAGGTCATTGTAGCATGTTTCAGTTTCCCTAAGTAGTTCTACTTTTAAATAATAGTATTACTCTTCATATTAACAAACCTTTAGGTTCTACATTGAGAAAATCGTTCTGTTTAGCAAATTTAGGCTTTCTCAACTGCAGGAGATAACAAATTTACTCAGGTAAGATTAAAACTGCTAAGAATATCCCTTCAATATTGTTTCAATTTTACAAGTATCACAAGGTGAATAACAGCAATTGATTTTAATGTAAAAAAGCCAAAAATAAACCAGTGTGTAATCCTTTTGTTAAAAACTACAAATATAAATTAATACCTATATTTAATTTTAAACAGCCTGTCATTAAGTCATGTGTCACGTTTTGATCGCATATATTAAAACGACTGTCTCACCATGAGTGAAGGATGACTGCTGAACTCCCCACTTGTTTAAATCCCTTACTTTTTGGCAGCATTTCCAACAGCTAATTAATTCTCATCCCTAAATGAAATTAAATGGATTTTAGCACTCCTAAACCATCCATATACTTTTCATTACCCCACAGTCTTCCGTAATCATTAATTAGTTTGAGTGTTTTATGTCTTTCCTGTTAGTTTTGATGAACAGCCAACAAGCAGCAAAGTGGAGGGGCATAAATGGGAAGGAGCGAAGAGGAAAGAGAAAAACCCTGTTTATGTGTCAATTATGTGCTAGCTCTGCATCTTAAAATTACGCCAAGCATGTATATAATTCATTTCAGCAAACAGAAGCACTACTAATTCAGCGAGAAGATGAGTAATCACGGCCCAGGGCAACTCCAGAACACTGAATCCCAAACTACTGCCAACATGCCATTCATGCCACAGTACATTTTCTTCAAACATTAGATATTAATCATTACCTACTTCACTGATGCTAATTTTCTTCCATTTTCCATCTTGCCTTTATCAGCTTTGCCTCTCACTTTTCTTCTTTTTTCTTGCTCTTCTTCCAGTCTGTCAGAATTTTTATGCTCTGCTCTCTTTCATTGACACCTCAAATGCGCAGTCACAATGCTGCCGAAAGCAGATGATACAACAGAGAAGGAAAATTAAGTGGAAGAACGTATAGCACACGCTTTATTTTATGTGTTTATTTTGACAACATCTAACTGTACTATTTCTTTTTTAAGTGTCATACTAGGCTACTAATTAAACAATTATTTTCGAAGGTGATCGCAAGCAGCCACTTTGGCAAATGTCAGGGCAAGCATTTTGAAAGCTTCAGTGTTGCATTCTCTTCTTTCGTCACTACTTTCTAACAACACAGAGTATCCCCTGTGCCTTTAACTGTTAACCTGCACCCACTTTCAATATTGACTTCCCACCCACCATTTTTGTACAAATATATAACACAGTCAGTATTCACTTGGGATGGTTTGTTCCACACACAGAGCATCTCCTCCTACTTTGCCCTGGACAAGTACTTATACCTCTGACATTTTTCTTGAATATATATCTTATTGGATTTTATGTAGTGCTTATAGCACAGATGATCACTCAGGAGAAGGTCCAAAGGCAAGGTTACCTGCCGGTCATATACAGCATAACTCTTTATGCATGAGTAAAATAAAAATAAATAAAACAAAAAAATCACCACTTTAATACATTAATAAGTTGCCTGTCAAAATTTCTCTACTTAGTTTTCCTTACAGTTAATAATACCAATTATATTAGGCATAAGTAATAGAACTAAAAGAACTTCAAATACCACTGAATATTGCCAACCATATATTCACTTGATGTCCACATGGCACAGCAGCCTCAGCAGATATATATTAACATTAATGAAATAAAGCTAAAAGACTCCTCATGTGTCACATAAACTATAGATCTGTGTCTAAGTGTTTGTTCTTCATTCAGTGAAGTTACTTGTGGTGGGTGTAGTATCAAGCGTTGTTGCACAGTAAGAGGAATGACACCTTGTAAACCTTTTACTCAAAAGTAACATGAAGTAAAACGACAGCTAAAAGTTTAAAAGTTACTAAAGTAAATGAGTAAATGTAAGTAGCTATTAGTGACCTCTTCAGAATACATGTGATTGTCATTATAGCACAGAGTAAGTGCAGAAGTATGGGTATGAATAATACGTCTATACTGAGAAGGATTTTAAATTAAAAAAATTACTAAAAAGCAGAATCACATTAAAGCTGTAATCCTAAATCTTGCTTCTTTACAGTAACTACAAAAACTCTCAAGAAAGCCAGTATTAAACAGAAACCTCCAAAAACTAGGTAAATGTGATATATTGGGCATAAGATGTTAGCCTGGAGACTCCGAAATTCAAAATTTGACTGAAAAGAAGAATATCAGAAGTTTGTCAAGTTTCATGCATTATAGCTATTAACACTTCACTTACACATATCAACTCCCATGGTGATGAAATAACAATATTAATTCCGTTTATATACATAGTGCCAACATCTCAGTTCACAACTATAATCATTTAATTCCATTCCAGCCCTGAGAGAATAAAGAAAGTTGAAATAAGTATGTCTAATCCAGATTAGATAAAAGAAAGAAAAGTATCAGAATAATTAAGTGGCACTCTAGAAGAGCCTATTCTCTTTACCTCCTATTACCTATAAAAACCAAAAAGGAAAGTTTTAAGCTGAGCCTTAAAACTGGACATTGTGTCTTCCTTAAAGACTTTATTATATATAAAGGTGTTGTTTTCACAGGAGAGGAGCCTGACAATTAAAAGATCTGCCTCCCATTTTACTTACCCAATTTTATGAACCACCAGTAAACCTGGTGTGTAAGAAGTGAAGTACTTTGTTAGGAAGTATGGAACACTCATCTGATCTATGAAGAAGCTCAATTATTGAAAGAAAGAAAATATTATATTTTAATCTGGATTTGGCAGATGGAAGTAAGGGCAGCCAAAATGTGTTCTCCATTATTTAAATGTCATTAGAACTCTTACTGCAGTGTTTTGGTCAACTAAATAACATTTTGTAGACTTTCTGATAGGAGAGAGCAACACTAGTCCAGCTTTGAAGTAAAAAAAACAACAAAGAAACACAATTACATTCTTGAAATAATGTTTTAGCATCACTTTGTTTAGCTTTTAGACCAACAGGCAGGAAGGACTCAAAATCGGTAAAATTATGTTTATTAAACAGGATTATGCACAGAGAATTATTGATGATCTGGAACAGAGGAAACAACTTGGGGGAATGGGAGCACTGAAAAGGAGACAACAGAGATGAGTGGGTGGATAAGTGAGTAAACAACAAGTGGTGTCTTAGTGTATTTGGGTTGTTTGATGACTGGTAGTAGGAGGTGGTCTTAAGATGGAGATGTATAACATGGAAAGTAAGTGGATCCGGGGCTTTGGGTTGTGGATTTTCACTTTGTTTTGTTGGTGTGACGTTGGAGCTTTAGTACTAGTGGAGGAATTTATTTAGTGTAAAGAGGATTTGTTACCATGCACTGAGTAACTGGTGACCAGCTCCTTTGATACCGCAGAGCTTCACTAACCCAAACTGTCAGCCTCCAGGACACCCTCTGGTGGACAACCTGCAACAGGAACACCACAAAACCAAAATAACCCAGCCCCAACCCTATCTCCTGACATTGAAATTACATATAATTATAAAAAATAACACAGACTTTCTTCATTTTATTACTAGAAGCCTGTTTAATACAATCCAGTTGAAAGGATTTACTAAGTGGTGTATTTTTTAAAGGTTCTGATCCTAAGGTGACCACCTCTGTTTTTTCAGAATTCAAAACAAAAGGCTCGTAGACATCTGCGAGCAAGTGAGTGTTTGGATTTTTCATGGCACATCCAAATTGAGTCAAAGATAGCATTAAAGGCTATACCTAGGTTGTCACTTGCAGTATTAACATGAACATTAAAATCTCCAAACGTCATGACCCTATTAGTGTTTAAGACTGAATCAGATTTAAAATCTGAGAATGAATGTAAAAATGTAGAGTAAAGACCAAGTGAAAACCAAATATAAAACAACAAGATTTAGACTTAGTCCTTTACAGTTTGGATGAGGATGGGTAGATAGGTTCAAAAGAACTGTAACTACATTTGGTCTGGGATTATTAAATATCTGTGACTGAAAAGTGGTTGTTAGGCCTCCACCTTGTCCAATACTTCCAGCCATATAATCCTCTTGCTGCAAGTAGTTTTATGTTGTTGTTGTTTTGTTTTGTTTTGTTTATTGTTGTTTTTTTGGGAGCCAAAACAAACCAATCTGATTATCCCAACCAAGTGATGTACTGTATAAGACTGTTGTAATGTTTTTCCTGAATGGGAACAGGAAAGCTCGTCAAAATGTATGTGTGATAGATAGATTTAAATACATGGAAAACCAAAAAGCAAAGCTTTTGGAGACTACAAACTTTAGACATGGGTGGGAATTATCCTTTAGCTGGACAATTACCGTAAATGTGCCAAAATTTGCCCAGTCTACAGGCAGATGGGAATAGAATGAAGAATCTGATCCAACATTCTATGTATGCTTTCTAAGCCTGTGTCTTTTTGCAAGGACAAGTTAGCATAAATTTCATATAATTTATAAGAAAAAAACTAATATGGCAGTTAGATTCTCAGAGACCTGAATACTAGAGCATGCAACTTTTTTCAATGTTGTTTTCAGATGTTTTCCCAACTTTGTGTTAGTAAGTGTTGTAAGATTCCAGTTAACCCACTGAAGTTTGTGATTCCAATCCAGACAGCGTATTCTGTAGTTTCCACAATTAAGAATCCTAACTTGATGGCAAATGCAAAGTTTGTATTGTTGCTTCCGAAAATCTTAGTGTAGAAAAGTGCTTAAATATGACTGAAAAATTTGTATGAATCTTGAATACAGCCACACCAAAGTGGAAAACAGTATTGCAGTTTCCAAGGAAAGTTCTGTATTACACATGCCCCATATTCAAACAGTTTTATTGTCTTAAGTCTCCATCTTTACATATCCCAGGACCCATTCACCTTCCTTCCTTTCTTCCTTCCTCATTCCCTCCTTACACCTTGTGTCTTTCATGCTCTGATATTTCACTATTGCCAGTTGGCATATTAGGGCAGACAGGGCTGTTTATCCTGAGAGCAACAGACACTGTCCGAGAGAGAGAGAGAGAGAGAGAGAGAGAGTAGATAGAGGAAGGCTGAGAGACAGAGAGAGAAAGAGGGAGGGAGATATGAGTCAAATGATCCATAACATATTATTTTTCATTTGAAAATTGCATTACAAGCCAGTCCTGTCTACTCCACCTTGCCGACGGCTCAGGTGGCATTTTATGTACACTATTTACTCTGATAGAAGGACTATTTTGTGGCACAACATTAAAAATGATAATTAATTATTTGTATTTTTTTATCTTTATATCCTTGGTGGCTTGGGAGATCAGTGTGGTGGGTCTGGTTGCCTCACAGAGTCAATGGTGTGAAGTGAATGACAGAAATGAAAATCAAATGACCAAAAATAGAGATGGAAAGGGCCGATTTAAACATAAGTAAAATTATGCTGATTTGCTACTCAAAGATTTCCATGTGCCCCACATGTGGAAATGTTTGGGTTTTAGTCTTTTTTTTCCTTCCTGTGTCTCTTTGTGAGCCTTAAATTTGAAGAAAAAATATCTTGAAAAAGTGTGCTCACACTACACTTGCCTGCGTTGATGACAAGTGCTTTGTTAAAAAAAGCTAAGTGATCCAATCTGAACAGGAGAGATGGTGAGATATTTAAATATAATATCTTAATGGCATCACCCTTATGTGGCAAAATTGCTGTCTGTGTGATTTCACATATTCACTAAAGCCAAATCATTTGCTGTTTTTCTGTGTGTAAATCCTTGAATTGATTGCACATATGATATAAAATTTGACACCTCTAAAATGTACACATTAGTAGTGTGTATGTTCTCATTTATATGGTGGAATTGGCTCTTGTCATAGGCAAGGCAAGGCAAGGCAAGTTTATTTGTATAGCACATTTTCGTGTACAAGACAATTCAAAGTGCTTTACATAAGAAAAAAGATCAGAAAATGAAACAATAAAATCAGTTTTGAATTTAAAAGAAAAAAAAAAATTTAAAAAAAAAAAAAAAAAAAAAAAAAAAAAAAAAAAAAAAAAAAAAAAAAAAAAAAAAAAA
>JAVLVB010000563.1:58563-70849 GCA_032876305.1 Orestias chungarensis | reverse complement strand
CCCACCCGTCCCTTTGATATTGGAGTTGACTAAGCACTACTATAAGCAATAAGTCAATGACATTAGCCATGACTTTATTTACTTGTCCTGTTAGGCAGGTAAATGGCAAGTTAGACTGGTTTTTAAATTCTTTATAATTTTCAGTTGGTTTTCCCTGTTAATCCCACAGCAACAAGGAGCAGTGCAGATGCAGCCAACAAAAAAGCCCATCTGTCCTAAATAGATAACAAAATAAAAGAGAAACACAAACAGAGGGCACAAAATGTATAGTAATAAATCAGCTGGTTAATTTATAGTGGATTGTCTACTGATGCTTAAAAGGAGACCAACCTCAGTGTTCACTCAATGTTTAATTCTAAGTGAATTAATTCTCAGAATTTCATTTCTACCTTAAATTAACCTTTTTTATTTTTTTATTTTCTTCATTTATTTACCTATTTAGTTATTTACTTTTTGATTAATTTTCTTAACATTATTATTATCACTACTGAGTTACATCTGAATCACTTTGGGCATACAAATTATATTGTACCATGAGTGTCATGAGAATGGGTTTGGAGTTTACATTCATTACTATGGAGGTTATAACTGTTCTTTAAAACTGAAAAAACCTGAGACAAATAGAAGAGAAGAAGAGAGAAAATGCATAAAGGGAAGGATGACAGTTTAGGTTTAGGTTGGATGATAAGGGCAGGGCGGAAAGGGACGGGGAAAACCCTTTCACTCAACTTTTGTTTATTCTGAGTTTTGTGTTATGTGTGTGTTAATTTGGCATTGTTCTGTTTTCGTACAAAGGATTGCACTCACTTGTTGCTGCTTGCTCCTTAAGAACGACCTGACAGTACTACTGAAAGATGGCAAACCGTGGCTAATATAACCAAGGGATAAGCTGCTGGTGGACAGGCTGTGAGGATAGTTTAACTTAAGACTGCTGGTTTAAATGCCACAATCAAATGTACACAAGTTTTGACACACATTAAAAATTTTAATGCCAAAATAATCCTTCTACAGGAAATTTATTTTTGCAACTCTGACAATAGGAAACTAAATAAGCTATGGAATGAGAAAATTTTTCATTGTCATTTCAGTGTAAAAACAATAGGTTCAGCGATACTTATCTGGAAAAATTTTAATTTCACTTCAGACTTAAAAAGTAATTACAGACCCAAATGGACGTTACGTCATTGCCACATGAATGCTATACAAAAAACAGGTAATCCTACCATCAGTCTAAGCTCCCAACTGGCATGACCATAAATTTGTGAATACATTATTTAAAGAGAGGAGACATCAATTGTGCAATTGACCCAACATTGGACAGGTCTAGCATTCGATCAACTATGCCTACAAAAATGTCCCAGGCTTTCTCCACATTTAGGAACCAACATGGAGTTGTACACCAAAACAATACTCCTTTTTCCCACATGTGCATCGCTCATTCTCACGCATAATTACTTTTTGGTAGATAAAAATGTCATCCAGGAAATCATTTCCACTCAGTATCTACCCATATCAGTATCAGATCATGCTACAGTAATTTTAGATCTTCACTTTAACATGAAATCAAACAGATTCAGATATTGGAGGTTAAACAATCTCTCACTGTTAGAAGCCACATTTTGTAAGCATATTTCTGAATCAATTACTTTTATCTGCAAAACCAATAAAAACAATGAGACTTCCTCGTCCATTTTATGGGAAACTTTAAAAGCCTACATGAGGGGTAGGATAAATTCTTTTACATTACGTGCAAATAAATTACACAAATCCCAGCAAAAAGAGTTTTTAATGTCTCATCCCCAAATTTATATACAGATTTCTATAAAGAAAGAATAGGAATCGAAACAGAACTCAATCTCCTTCTCACGTCAGAGGCCTAACAACTTCTCCTTTGGAGATTAGTATATGAACATGGTGACAAAGCTAGTCGCCGCTCGCACAGCAACTTAAGGCGGAATCCGCATCATACATATTTACTCAGATAACCAATGATTCAGGCTCAATAACTTCAGATCCAGACAAGATCAATGACACTTTCACATAGTTTTACTCCCAGCTTTATACATCTGAATTCCCTACAGATGAAAGAAATTTAAATAACTTCCATCCATCCATCCATTTTCTGTACAGCTTGTCCCTATTGGGGTCGGGTGGGTCTGCTGCCGCCTATCTCCACCTTACAACTGGCGAGAGAGGGGTACACCCTAGACAGGTTGCCAGTCAATCATAGGGCAACACAGAGACATAAAGGACAAACAACCACTCATACACACTCACACCTAAGGTGAAATTAGACACCAAATACACTCAGAAATTGAAGCAGCAATTCAGTCAATGAACAGTGGTATATCACCTGACCCAGACAGTTACCCGGTCGAATCTTACAAAAAATGTTCAGGTCAATTAGTTCCACTTTCACTTGAAATGTTTAACCATTCATTGGAACAATGGTAGCTCTGAAAAGACTGGAGGGATTTGGAAGAATTGATTGGTGGGGCATAAAACGCCAAGTGTCTTTACATGCAGATGATCTGCTTCTTTATGTTAACGATCCTGTGTCAACTATCCAACACATCCTAGCTTAATTAAACTCCTTTGGTTGCCTGTTTGGACAATGATCCTTACAAACCCTACGAGGACAAAATTTTACTGCATTGATGTTGACGGTTAAGTCCGATTTACAAAGATAGAACTACAAACCGCCGTCCCTAGCTGGAAGGATTCAAATAATAAAAATAAATGTGCTGCCAAGATATGTATACATTTTCCAGTGTTTACTTATTTTTCTTCCCAAATCACTTTTTAACCGCTATAAACAACATCATTTTGGGTGTCATCTGGATTGGCAAACGGCCAACAGCTAGTCGCTCACTTCTCTATTGGGTAAATCAGACGGGGGACAGTGTTTACCTAATTTAATTGGCTATTATTGTGCATTCACCTAGCATATAATACTGTCCTGGTACACGCTCCCTCAAACTGATTGGTGCCAGAGTAAAGTGGCCTCCTTCTCCTTCTCATTACAAGCTTTAGTATGCAGTACCCTGCATCCCACCCTCAACCTCCCTTTAGCAACTCCGCTTTGGAACGCCCATTTGTTTGCTCCAGAAAAGAATGACTCACGATTTTCAGCCTTAGAAAATAAAGGGTGGTCTGGGTGATTTTTACATTAATGAGATTTTTGTAAATTTTAATCAATACATCTCTAACTATAACCTTGAAAAATCTGATTTATTTTGACAATTCCAGCTGCGACACTTTACAAAAACACACACAATAGAGTCAGAACTTCAACTGAATCTCTCTGAGACCTTCTGGGAGGGGGATATAGGGGCCGTTAACTCGTCATCCAGTTGTGCCAGACTCTCATTAATATAATTTAAAGTTTTTCATAGTTTACATCAAAGTAAAGAAAAATCGTCAACATTCTTTCCAGACAAATTTGATTACAAATGCGGTAGATGTTCACAGTGGAATCTTACTCACATGTTCTGGGCATGCCCCAGTTTGTCCGAATTCTACGAACGACTCTTCAAAACAATTTCCAATATATTAGACATAAATCTAACTCCAACGTCACATGTTGCCATCTATGGCAAACCACGAGGCATCTTTGCACCACTCGCATCCAAAAACAACATTATTGTCTTTGCTTCTCTTGTTACGGTCAGTAAAATAACTCTGTTTCTTTGAAATTTGCCCCAACCACCATCAAATATAGTCTGGTCCAATGACATTTTAGTCCTACTGAAGTTGGAGAAGATCAAGTTTTCACTTAGAGGTTCCTCCGACAGGTTCTATAGCCAGATAACATACGGAAGTGGGCCACTTCAGGCAATAATTAGTGTTGGTGTAATCCATCTAATCTAATTTAAAATTTTATGTTTCTCAGGTTATAAACTTCCACATATACTTGTGTTTACTGAAACCTTTATTAAACTTTGGATTAAAACAATATACATTCACTTGTCTAAGAGCATATGAATAGTTCTTTACAATTTGTTTCATTGACGGACAAAAACATTTTATCTAATACTCTTATAGATTCATATTTTTTTTGTTTTTTGTTTTTTTATGATTTTTCTTCACAAATGAATACCAATAATTTAGCCTACTGGGACTCCCGCACACTTAATCATGTGCTGACCTCAAGCTTTCAAATAAAATGTATCTTAATACATTTCGTACATTTAATTTATTTCAGTTACTTCACAGTTAGATGCATATTCATTATTTAATTGCATAGTAGTAATTTCCCTTTTTTAATTTGCAACCTCAATGGAGAGGGAATGTTGCAATGTTACTATAGTTTGGCAAAAACTAAAGTAGTGTGATCTAAGGGCTGAGGAAAAATGTTTTTTGAAAAAACGAAATTGAAAAAAGCAGCTTTAAACATAATTTGGTCAACTATCGTTACCGCTTTAGTTATATGATCATTGACAGTTTTCCACATTAGTGATTATGTCAGTATGATAACATATAAGAAAGCTAGTAGAGTAATTCTCCCTGGTGCTGGTGTTTTTTTAGCACTCAAAACTGTGGTTGCCGTTACACAAAGTTAACCGATTCCAGAGCTAAATAATGGTTTAGATTCAACAAAAAAAAAAAGTTTTTTGCTTTTGTTATGTTATTTCTTGGTACTTGCAAAATTGTCCTACCATAATTCCTGAAACATTTACACTATGCATTTGTTAATTATTTGAGGGAGCTGTTTTTTTCCAAATTCATATTCACTTCCTGCACTCTTTATTTGCACATTTTTATTTGCCAAAGATGTCATGTTTAAACAAACTAAATATTTTTTTCTGTTTGACCTGAATAAACTAAACATAAAAAGTTGTGTTATTTTTGTAAAAGAGGATTTTATATCAAAAAAAGACCATAAAAGGAAACAAGCAGGTCTATTTCCAGCAGCAATTGCAGTATATATGCCACTTTTTTATTCAAAATTCTGAATTTAGTTAAAGGCTGATATTGTATTCTTAAAATGCAGTTGCAGGGCTACACAAAATCCTTCTGAGATCTGATAATGATTGTAGTTGCACTTTGGACAACCCTGACGTGGAAAAATGGTCATGCATGCTTTCTTTTTTCCTGTGAAAGTACGTCATATATGTTTTTTAATGAATTTTAAAGTTGTTTTGTTGTTACACAGCTGTTTGAATTTTTTTCAACAATTATACACAGACACTCAAATTTGACTGTGGCAGCAAAATACCCAAATATAAGGAAATAATTTCCTGCTCCCTTTTGACTTTCTTTTATTTTTTTCATCATTTTCCTTCTCTTTTACTTATACCCCTTAATTGTATTCTACTGCTCTCCCAGCTCATTCTTCTCTTGACTGCAGCGGCACCGTGACCTGGCCTGTCAGCAGTGTTGGCTGTAACTCTCAAAAATCTGAAAGCTGTCCTCTAGCTGCACGCACTGACATGATGATTGCCCTTTTCATCATAGCTGTGAGGTCTTAACACAAGCTGATTCCTTTCCAGCGAATGAACTGCACAGAGCTGAGAGACTAAGGGATGACAGAGGGGGAACAATCTGAGAAAATGATAATAGAGCCTGAACGCAGACCATTTAACAAAAAAACAATGCTTGGAAATCAGATGGATTAGTTGAATGTACCTCACTAAAGATTTAACCAGTTTATTTTTACATCATTAAATAATGAACTACGGCAATATGCTTCAGTCAGTTACAGTAGGGATTAATGGTCAAGGGGAAAATGCTGCTAAATCTACAGTCTGTAGTCATCACTGCTAATCTATGGTAACCTCCTAATCTCCAATCACTATCTTGAATCCCCTCCATTTAATGAGAGTCGTTTTACATGTTAATCTGCATGTACTTGTTAGGCAATACCATATATATAAAAAGGTGTGACTTCTGTTTTATTGGCGTTACAAGTTACAGCAATGCCTTTTACAGATAATCTTAAAAACAGTTGAGAACTGTACAGTGTACATGGTTCTTACAGTAGATTTATATTATATTCCATTTCTACAACTAAGAAATATTCAACATATGTAAAACAGAGACAGCACAAGAGGGCCGAGCACACAGTAAAAATTTGCTGAAGAGTCATGATATATGTGACATAATGTCTACACAAGAAGAAAACAATCATGGCCAAAGTCTTCTGCTTTTAATAACTGAATTGTTGAGTAAAGTTACAAGTCAGAAGCCATATCTGGTAGCAGTAGATTAAACACTGACACACCAGCCTCATTCTTAAGTATTTATAAGCTAAGTTTGATCATAGTTTGACTGTTTTTAATCATTTTAATAGCAAAATATATAATTTAGGAAGCATTTAAATATGATTTTGTCTTTGGTTTTGAGTAGCATTGTAACATGCATAGGACATCACCCCTGTTCACAAGAAATATTTAATTAATAAATGATCAATGACTGAACACAACTGAAAGGCTTGCTTTTCTACACATTAAAAGTCTATTTTTAATGTATTAGCTGATTGAATAAATAAATTACAGAGATTGACCTCTCAAAACATGCTTATCTGTCATTCCATTAAAACTCTATAAGTCTATCTACTGTGAGTTTACATGCACCCTGCCATTTGGTTCTACAGCGTCAGGGATCTTAATAGGTAAGTGGTGCATTCCAGAGGTGGAATGTTTTTAGAGATAAACTATGGCTTAATTTAACCAAACCCAATCACCCAAATAGAATGAAAAACTGTTTAAGAAAGTCCTATCTATCTGCTAATGTCACTCCTCAATACCCCTTTGGAGTTATCCATCAGTAGGAAATATTCCTTTTATTGCCTTGGCACAAACATGGCTATATTCAGTATGAATGGAAAAATCATTGTATTCAACTATTTGTTTCAGAAATAATCACATATCCATTTTTTTTGTTGATTGTTTTTTTGACAACCACAAGCATTTGCTATTTAGGGTTCTGGATGACATGTCGTCATCTATGCATGGTACAGTTTACTGTAGCCTGAAAGACTGCTGTAGAGACTAGACTTGATTTTCACCCTAAACAACAGTTGCCCTTAAATTTATGAAAAGAGAAATAAGGAGCACATTTCTTTCACTGCTGATCAACTCTGAAATTATAAGTACAGATACTTTTTATTATATCTGACAGCAGTCTAAGTCTAAAAAACATTTAAACGTAACCAAATGATCTACCTAAAAGTAGATTTTAATATCAGGTAGATAAACACAATGACAGATCTGGTGCCTCTAGAAGCTTACGCTAAACCCATTAGTCTGCTTTAGCCATGTAGATAATTAAAAGACGGATTGATTTTTTGCACCCATTGCATGGGGGAGGCCGGTGTACTGGAGGTTTTTCTGCAACAATTAAAATTAAAAATACAATATTTG
This sequence comes from Orestias chungarensis, assembly GCA_032876305.1. NCBI lineage: Eukaryota > Metazoa > Chordata > Actinopteri > Cyprinodontiformes > Cyprinodontidae > Orestias > Orestias chungarensis. The sequence continues at coordinate 63,485 of JAVLVB010000563.1, read as the reverse complement.
TACATAGTTAACGCTAGCTTTGCACATTTGAATTTAGCTCACTTCAATTTATGTATATAGCACAAATTAACAACACATGACATCTTGAGGCTCTTTACAAGATAATTCATTTTAGTCTAATCATACATGCATACATTCCACTTGTTCCTAGTTATAAAGCAATTCATCAAGCCAGTTTATTATTAAAATTGGTCATTGACTTGCAGCATTCCCTTCACCTGGAGCAGTGTGTAGTGTCAACTTTTTAGCAACCCCCCCAAGGTGGCATGCATGTAGCAAAAGCAAAGAGGAAAAGCTCCCTTTTAAAACGAAGAAACCCCCACAAGAACCATTTTCCTCAACCAAGAATGTGTCAAACAGTACAGAATATATGTGGACTACAACCTGAAAACTAAACGTTATGCCTCCCATTCTACTTTTAGAAATCAAAATAACTAGCAATAAACCTGCAGCCTGGGATCAAAGTGCTCTGTTAGACATGTATAAAAAGATTGCATTCCCTCATTCATTAAGGGTTTTATACATAATTATACCTCATATCTAAGGAGAACCTTAATTGAAACTGCTTTTTGTTAACTTACTGATAGTAAAGATTTGCAGTAGTCCAACCTTAAAGAAACAAATTACTCTTCGACAAAGTATTTTTAAATTATTACTGGAGGGAGATCTAAGGCCTTCAAAGTCGAGGGTTTTACTAATCAGTTTCTTTTTTAGTTTCTTTGTTGTCAAAATGTTGTCATGGTTTTTAGCTACTTAACCCACATCTAGAGGGAAACAATCAGTAGGCTCAAATCAGTAAAAGAATGCTTATTGAGCAGAATAATGAAATGCACAATGAAATAACTGGATGCTGGAACTGGAGGAACAATGTGGGGCATTGGGAGCACTGTAAGGTAAGTGAAGGTGATGAAATCCAGAAAGAAACAATGGTAAATGTTAGATGTGGATCTTGCTTATTTTTTCTCTTTGTCCTGTTCAGCATCATTGCAAGTGGAATGGATTTCTAGCTGCCACAGTTGAGCTTAACATATTTTTTTTCAGGGAGGCTTTAAAAATACAGAGCTTCTCTTGCTACCCAAACCTTGATCAGTTATTGATTTCTGACTTATTATACAGAATCTTAAGCATGAGTTGGGGGAGGAAAGAGAGAGAAGGTGATATTTTGATCTAATCCCCAGATCTAGCATCCCACCAATGCCATGTCAGATCTGTTCTCCTCTGCCTGCTCAAGAATCATGTGTTTGTCAAAGCAGATAAATGTGAGTGTCACACCACCTAAAAATATTTTCTGTGTTTCATCATCTCACCTGACAAAGTCATCATGGAACCATCCAAGACATCAACAGTATCAGAATGGTTGACACCCATTGATAGGAGATAGTTACAAAGGTTCTTGTGGTTTGCTAATTTTTTGACTTTCTTACAGACCCGGGACAAATAATGTGAAACCTGAAGCTCTATCTAGGATTAAGGAGAAATCTCAACAAGTGACCAGTGGTGTTGATAAATTCATATCCCTCATTCCATACGCCTTTCGGTAACTCGGCTGGACCTGAAGAAGGAGGTCAAGGACACCACCAAAAAAGCTATGATCCCACAGGACTTTGCCAAGAATCACCAGTTCGTCCCGGAAAGCCTTAAGAGAAAGTATTAAGGTTTTGTCATAATTCTAATCTTTGTGGTCATCCAGGGATTTACCAGACCATTAGGGTGGTCCAGGCCAAGTTTCGGTGGCGTACCCTGATCAGTTATGTTAAAAGGTTTGTGTCGTCATGCTCCCATTGCAGTCAAACTAAGCCCTCCCGTCGCCCACCCTGGGGGTTGCTGCGACCACTGCCTGTCCCGTCACATTCATGGTCTCACCTCTCTATGGACTTTATAAAAGGTTTGCCCTCCTCCATCGGTTTCTCTGCTATTTTAACCGTTGTGGGAAATTATTATAAGAGGGTTAACTTAGTTCCACTGACTAAGCTCCCTTCCGCTAAGGAGATGGGGTGACTCTGGCCAAGGAGGTTTCCTGCTTACATGGGATTCCTGTTGTGATTTTGCCCGACCGTTTTTTGGAAACAACTTTCTGCTATGCTGGGGGTGTCCATTAGCCTTTCTTCTTGTTTTCACCCCCAGTCCGATGGTCAAACTGAGAGGGCAAACCAGGACGTTGAGACAAAATTACGGATTATTTGTGATGCTGATCCATCCAAGTGGTGGGGCATTCTCCCCTGGGTGTAGCATGCAATCAACTCACTGCCCTCTAGCACCACTGGTCTGTCGCCATTTCAGTCTGTCTATGGGTTTTAGCCACCAGTGTTCACAGTTCAGAAATGTGAGGCCAGCTTTCCCTCATCCCATGCGGCTGCCATGGGGTGCCAACAAGTTTAGAGGAAGGCCAAGAGGGCCATTCTTAGGATGTCGGATCTGCAAATCAGATTTGCTAATCAGCATAGAGTGCCTGCTCCTGATTACCAGGTTGGCCTAAGGGTTTGGCTTTTGACTAAAAGATATTCCTCTTAAAGTTGAGAATCGGAAGTTGGCACGTCATTTTGTTGGTCCATTCCACATTACCAAGATCACGGACCCTTTGGCTGTCCGACTACAACTACCTCGCACCATTAGAATCCAATTAACCTTCCATGTGTCCCGGGTCAAGCCCTACATTAAGTCCACTGTTGAAACCTCCTCCAGGCCCCTTCCTCCCACCTGGTTCCTTGATGGGGATCCCATTTACACTGTGCGGCGCATCCTCCGGTCCAGAAGGAAAGGTTGTGGGGTCCACTCTCTGGTAGATTGGGAAGGTTACGGAACAGAGGAGCGCTCGTGGATCCCTACAAGGTTTATCATTGATAAAAGCTTAATCAGAGAATTTCACAGAGACCACCCTATTCAAACCACAGGTCCGTCAGGAGCCGGACCTTGAGAGGGGGATATTGTTATGATCACAGCTATGACCTTGTTTTTGCCCCTGGATTTTCGAGCGTGGTTGGCCTCTCACGAACATCACGGCCATGCAATACGAGTGAGCTCTGTTTCCATTGAGCCTCTCGCTCTCAAAGCAAACCAAGCCCTCAATGATTTTACAGCAGAATTGCAGAGTAGCCTAAATTTAGTTTTCACCTGTTAGCGAACATTCTAAAAAGGTTAGTGGCTTTATTCAGTTTGATAATTTCTTCTGGTAGATCAAATTAAGCCACTTACCAGTCTTATTTTCCTCAGTGGTTTCTGAGCCTACTATCAAGTTCCTGTTCCAGATGCACGTCTAATTAAATAAATCTCTTAAAAGTTTCTCTGTTGTATTCGGCTGATTTTTGGGTCCTCTGTCTCGATCTTTACAGAAGGAACATATATACTAACAAATTCATAAATAAATAAAAACATCAACATAACAGAACCTGACAACCAACTGCACCTAAATAGCATCATGGTGAAATGGCGAGGAGACCATCACCAATACCTGTGGAGACATAACTAGCGGACAACAGAATTCAACCGGCAAGAAAATATGGAGCGGGAGAGATTTATCAGTTGTGGAAATATCCAGGTTGTTGGAGGTTCACAGAGGTTACAGAGAGGATACTTAAGATCTCTGAAGCACAGGATTACATGAGAGGTAGATGAACTGGGTTGAGATTACGAAAGAGAATAACCAGGGACGCACTAAAAATAACACAAGCTACAATAGACATGCAAAGAATCTGGTACTGAGGAAGGTTTCTTGCCAGCAGTAACTGACACTGTCTCAGTGACTGGTAATCCGCTCCTCTTATGCTGCAAAGCTGATTCAAGGATTCAAGGAATTTTATTGTCATCACATCACATGTGGTACATGAGGTGGGACGAAATTGAGGACCATTGTAAAATAGCTAAAAATAAGAATAATATAATAAAATATAAAGAAATATAAGAGAATAAGATTGTGAAATAATAAACAAAATATAAAGAATGGGAATTCGGACATAGCAGCAATGAAAATCTGGAGTGCAAATTTGCTGTAGCAGCATGGATGGTTAATAAAGTGAAAACTAAAGTTACATATTAGAGTGACATATTAAAGTGGAATATTAAAGTGATCAGTGCCGGTTAATGAGAAAGTATTTTTCATTAGTAATTGTCCTTGCATGTGTTTGAGAGTCTCACAGCTTCAGGAATGAAGGGTGGTTTTGCACTTGATGCTCCACAGCTTCCTGCCTGAGGGGAGCGGGACAAAAAGTGAGTGTGCTAGGTGTGTGGGATCCTTCATGATGCTGGAGGCCCTTTTCCTGCATCTGGAGTTGTAAATGCCTGTTGTGCTGGGGATGCTGCAACAGTCCTCTGTACAGCCTTCACCACCCTCTGCAGAGCTTTCCTTTCTGCAGCAGAGCAGCAAGACGCTCTCCACCACACATCTGTAGAAGGAGGTGAGGACTGAGCTCTCGAGTCCAGCTCTTCTCAACCTCCTGAGGAAGTAGAGCCGCTGGTGTGCCTTCCTGACCAAAGTGGAAGTGTTGTTGCTCCAGGTGAGGTTGTTACTCAGGTGTACACCCAAGTACCTGTAGCTGTTGACCACTTCCACCGCGGTTCCTCCCATGTGCAGGGGGAGGTGGGCATGCTTGGCCGTTCTGAAGTCCACAATCATCTCCTTGGTTTTCTTTACATTAATGCAGAGGTTGTTATCTCTGCACCAGCCCTCCAGGTGTTCCACCTCCTTCCTGTAGCTGGACTCATTACTGTTTGTGATGCATCCAACCATTGCTGTGTCGTCTGCAAACTTCACAATATGACAGCCTGGATGGATAGGCGAGCAGTCATATGTGAGCAATGTGAACAGGAGGGGGCTCAACACACAGCCCTGAGGGGAGCCAGTGCTGAGGGTGATGGTGGGGGAGGAGATGTTGTGAATCCTCACAGACTGCGGCCTGTTGGTCAGGAAGTCCAGGACCCAGTTGCAG
>JAVLVB010000563.1:29872-58463 GCA_032876305.1 Orestias chungarensis | reverse complement strand
TATGACAGCCTGGATGGATAGGCGAGCAGTCATATGTGAGCAATGTGAACAGGAGGGGGCTCAACACACAGCCCTGAGGGGAGCCAGTGCTGAGGGTGATGGTGGGGGAGGAGATGTTGTGAATCCTCACAGACTGCGGCCTGTTGGTCAGGAAGTCCAGGACCCAGTTGCAGAGGGAAGAGCTCAGTCCAAGTGAGGACAGTTTGTTTATCAGGGTCTGAGAAAACATGGTGTTGAAGGCAGATGTGAAGTCCACAAAGAGCATACGAACATATGAATCTTTCTGCTCCAGTTGGGTGAGGGTAGTGAGGACCACGGAGGAAATGGCGTCATCTGTGGATCGATTTTTCCTGTATGCATACTGGTGTGGCATTGATGATGGCTTTGATGTGGGTCTGAACCAGTCTCTCAAGGCACTTTGTGACTATCGGTGTGAGCGCTACTGGCCGATAGTCATTCAGACCTATCACTGCGGAGCTCTTGAGGACCGGAATGATAGTGGCGGTCTTCATGCAGGTGGGGACAGCTGCCTGGATAACGGAGGCACACTTTCTCAGCACCCGTCCGGGGATATTGTCTGGGCCAGCAGCTTTTCGGGGGTTGATCTTCCTTAGCGTCCTCCTTTCTTCTGCTGGAGTCACACTGAGGGGCTCTTCTCCTGGTGAAGTCGTGATTCTGGTGCTGGGGAGGGTGTCAGGGTTCTCAAAGCGGGCATAGAATTTGTTGAGAATCTCAGGCAGGGAGGGGTTTTTGGGGCATTGTGTAGATTTATAGTCTGTAATGCACTTGATGCCCTTCCACATGCTCTGTGGATCCTGGGAGGAAAAGTGTCACTGGATTTTCTGAGCATATGCAGCTTTTGCCCTGTTCACTCCTACAGTCAGCTCTCTTCTTGCCCTCCTGAGCTCTTGTGAGTCACCAGAACTGAAAGCAGCAGAGAACGCACCTCTGCATTTAGCCAGGGTTTCTGGTTTGGCTGGCAAGTCTTGGTGGTGGTGATATCCTCCACACACTTGCTGATATACCCCAGAACAGCAGATGTGTATTCATCCAGATCCACCTCCCTCTCATACTCAGCAGCCTCCTTGAAGACCTGCCAGTCTGTGCAGCCGAAGCAGTCCTGCAGCACAGCGTCGCCTTCACTGGACCACACAGTGATGGTCCTCTGTGTGGGTCTGGAGTGTCGCAGCGGGGGATGGTATGCAAGCACAAGCATGACGGAGATGTGTTCGGAGAGTCCGAGGTGGGGCGGGGGAAGGCTCTGTATGAGTCTCTTAGGTTGATGTAAACACGGTCCAGCGTGTTATTTCCACGTATTGGAACGATCACATGCTGTTTAAACCTCGGCAGGCTGTTCGTCAGTTGTACGTGGTTAAAATCCCCCTCTACCATGTAGAACGCCTCCGGATGCTTGTTCCGAAGTGAGCTGATGTTGTCATGGAGCTCCTTCAGGTGCGATGTTAGCATTAGCATCCGGCGCTATGTAAACAGCAATAACGAACACAGCCATACACTCCCGAGGCAGATAGTGAGGTCTGCACTTCACAGTGAGCTGTTCTGTCGCCTCGGAGCAGTGGCTGTTTTCCAACATGCAGTTTGTGCACCAACCTTTGTTGATATAGACGCACAGTCCGCCCCCGCGGGCTTTCCCGGAAACCTGTTTGCGGTCTGCTCGGAAAAGCTGCCGGCCGGCGAGTTGGAAGGCTGAGTCTGGCATGGTGTCGTTCAGCCAGGTTTGTGTGAGACAAATCATCGCGCAGTTCTTCATCTCCTCAGAAACATTGATCCTCAGCCGCAGCAGGTCCAGCTTGTTGTCCAAAGAGCGGACGTTGGACAGGAAAAGTGACGGAATTGGGCGGTTGGTTAGCATTAGCCTTTAGCCTGGCTAGCACACCGCCGCGCTTCCCGCTCTTCTGCCGCCGCTTGCATTGCCTCCGCCGGCCCTTTGTCTGCAGCGCTCTGCTCTCCCACGCCGACGTCTGGAGGAGTTATAGTATGCCCAGCGTTCCTCGGATGTTATCTTCAAGATTATTACTGACCAATCTGTCCTTAATCCTACAAAGTTCAGCCCTGCCATAACTCATACGCATGAGGCGCATGATTTTGGGCTCAGAACCGACGTAAAAACAACTTAAATCAGGGTGTTCTTTAGGAGCATGAGAAGCCGCTGCACTACTGCGCGCCACCATCTTAACTTCATCTTCAATTCTGAATGAGTGGAGGAGCTGCCCCTGAGTGGGGATTCAGATTCAGCAGGAGCATCCAGCCAGGAAGATAGTTTCTAACCCTTTGGTGGAGGAAATAGAAACTGCAGAACAGGTATCTGAGCTACAACCTCATGAGCTGGAAAATTTAAAAGTAAATATGTCAGCACAAGGTTTAAAGCAGGGGTGGGCAATTCCAGTTTCCAAGGGCCAGTGACCTGCAAGTTTTAGATGTGGTTCTGCTTTAACACACCTGAGTAAAATAATCTGGTCATTAGCAGGACTCCAGAGGACTTGTCTTATACTGGGGAGGTGCTTCATCCATCTTTTTCCGGTATGGTGGACCAGGGATAAATTCAAAACTTGTACAACATCAGCCCTCTGTAGTTGCCCATCCCCTATTTAAAGTATAACAATAGCAGTGGGTAAGTTTATGGATTATCAGTACGGAGAAATTAGAACAAGGCAAGAGTCCAAATGCCAACAGATTGAAAGTGTGACAATAGAAAGTTATGTCAATATGTACCACGGTGACAACTTAAATGACTTTCTACGTCTTAAGCATATTGATATTACTTAAGACAGAGAGTTATTTATTTTGGACGGTGTTCAAAATGGAAAAGACAAGTGAGAAATAAATATATGGGTGGATCTTTGTAATTCAAAAAATGGTTAAAAAAAGGCTACATGCCAAATATTACTCATATTAATAATTTCTGTTTGTTATATGTTAAATGTTTCAGTACTTTTTGCATATGTTGCTGTTCTCATGAGGATCTTAACGGCAAAAGTCACAACAGGTGTTTGATCCTCAAATCGATCAATAAATGTCCTGGTTCAATTAGAGCTGGTGTTTAAACAGTTGTCCTCATCAGGCTGTTAAGATTGTGACATCGCGAGACCAAGACGACACCTAACAATGGATCAACAGTACCTGGCCATTGCAATGCTTCAAACAGGACGTTCTCAGACGGACGTGGCCAATGAGCTCAGAGTGTCACAGAGTGTCATCACCAGGTTACAACATATACCGAGAGACTGGAAGAGTTACAGAAAGGCGTAGAAGTGGACGTCCTTTGGCCACATCCCACTACATTGTGAACAATGCCCTGAGAAAACGGATGATGAATGCCACTCAAGTCCAGGCACGATTAAGGGAGGTGAGAGGCACCCAAGTGTCACTTCAGACATCAGCGTAGTCTGCGCGCTAGACGACCTGCAAAGGTACCTGACCACACCAGCAGGCACAGGCGTCATCGTCTTTCATGGGCCAGGGAGTAGTTAAGCTGGACGAGGGACCAGTGGACCTCAGTGCTGTTCTCTGATGAAAGTCGATTCAACGATGGCCACCAATGATGTTGGAGACGTCAAGGAGAGCGCTATGCATCAGCCAATGTTGTCACCAGATGAGCTTTTGGTGGTGGCGGTGTCACAGTGTGGGCAGGTGTGTCCAGTCTGTATAGAACTGCCCTACACTTTGTGAATGGTACAGTGACCAGCCCATTCTACCTGAATAACATCATTAATACAGTGATTGTGCCCCTACATGAACAACAGAGGCCTAATTTCATCCAGCTCATCCGGGTCGCATCATCAGGGAAGGGCTGTTGGCGAGACTGGTGTACCTCAAATGGAGTGGCCTGCACTTTCTCCAGACCTGAATCCCATTGAAAACCTGTGGGATCAACTGAGTCGCCATGTAGAGGCTCGAAACTCTGCACCCCAAAACCTCAATGACCTGAGGGCTGCCCTTCAAGAAGAGAAGGATGCCCTGCCTCTGCAGACAATAAGTCGACTCGTGAACAGCATGAGACGTCGTTGTCAAGCTGTAATTGATGCTCAAGGGCACATGACGAGTTATTGAGACGTTGACATTTTTTGTTGTAGTGTTGTTAACTTTTCTTTCAACAAATTGTTTGAGATGAGGAAATCACCAGTGTATCCTACTTTTATGTGTCATTTTTCCTTCGTGCTTAAAGACAAGACGGTGACGCGCCACAGGTGCAGCGGCTACGGGTCTTCGTCACCCTGTAATTTCGTACGTGCTCATGTACCCCATGTGTTACGAATGACAATAAATTGTTTCTGATCCTGATCTATGATATATCACGGTAGCAGGAACTTTTTAAATGTTCCACAAATTTCACCCGGAAGCCAAATATCCCTAACTTTCTGTGAGAAGTGTTTATACTAACAAACAAAAAATTCATAAATAAATATGTCCTCCAGGAGCCTAGAGGGAGCACTAGGTCCAGGACACCGGAGCCAAGCAATAGTAAAGAGATCAGACAGCCCACCGCAGGAACAACAACCACCAACCCAGAGGACCACAGAGTCCCCGTGGCCATGGAGTAGAGCCCCAAGGTACCAGGAGCAGTTCCTTAACCGTCGCGCCAGGCCCCGGTCACCCAAGCAATAGCCAGAGCCGAGATCCAGGGCCAAAACGCCCGAGCGCCCCCAGCAAAGAGCCCGCCCGACACCCGAGAAGGACAGGCGACCCCAGACAGCCTTGGCGGACCGATACAAGTCCCCGTGCCCCCAGCACTGCATGCCAGGGTGCAGTCTAGGGGGGAAGGTTAGGGCTGACATTTAGTACAGGAACTTTTTCATCATTACTACAGTCTGTGTTTACTTAATACTTTAAATGAGTGTCATCAATAATGCTAAATCCTCTCCTAGGATATTGCAGGTAACTGAGTAAATTGGGTCGTAGTTCGATCTTAAACCCTCTTTTTGTAAGTTGCTTTGGATAAAAGCTTCTGCTAAATGCATAAATGTAAATGTAATGTAAATGTTACTCTATCATGTATTTCTCCTCACTAAATCTGCTGTTTTTTTAACTGTCTAAATAGAGTTAAACTTGTGTGTTTTTAACCTATGTGTGTGCTTTTTTAACTATCTAAAAAAGAAGAAAAAAATATAAACTAATGAATTACAAACGGAAGACGTTAAATTAATAATTAGTATGAGTGATATTATCTTGGCTGGTATACAGTATGTGACTGATTTTAAAACAATTTAAATAAAATGATCTTATGCCTCCTATGTCAGATTTTGTCACATCTTTTCGACAGGGGGCATGCAGAGTCAAGCTTAAATAAGGAATATCCCAACCAAAAACCTTCTTTAGCAACCGTTTAGGTTGTCTTATAAGGATGTAATCTCCTCAAATGGCATCGTAACAGTTTAGGTAAATCTTCAACGATCCTATCTGTGGATGCTTCCTTCATGCTATGATAACTGGTTTATTCCTAAAGAGAAGACCCACACAGTTTCAAGTCTAGCACTTCAGCACATTTCAGCGTGATGGGCCTCAGTTATGACAATTCAGGGCACACACACATACATTGACACCCATTTAGGGCTTATGAGTACCATCTCTCTGGAGACAGCTTGGCGAGAACAGCGAGGTGGAATATCCGTGCCACTGCGCAGAGCCTCAAAATCGCTTGAAATGCAGTTAGTGGTGGCGTCAAGCCATAATGGTAACAATTACCAAACTGTGAAGGCTTCTGCGTCCCTTTACAGTTAACAACAGGGCACTTTCATCGAACTCCCCCATTTTTACACGGCTGAAAGGTTATCCACACACATAGGTCATGGTGCCGAGCAACATCTAATGTTACTGCTACTTTCATAGCAATATCATTTGCATGCAAAAGGCTCGATTTAATTTAGAGAAAATGCATGATTGACATAGACCATTTCTGAATGCGAATAAAATTACCTATGCATCTTTATCAGAGACTCAATTCAGTAAGGATACTGAAGATTCCCTAATTCAAAGCTCCCCTACTGTCTTTTATTGTGTTTGTTCATGTGTGACTTTGAGAGCAAGCCCATGTTCACATTAGCAGACAGATGTGAACAGCCTTCATGAGCAGTCATGGGTGTACGAGAGTAGGCACCCAATGAGTTTTGCCAAATCCAATTGGATTATTGCACTTTGAAAAACATAAATGCAAAATATGATAGAACACTTATCCAGACAGCTGAACAGTTACATGTCACCATTTTTAAATAATTAATATTAGGCTTATACAATTCATTTTACATTTCAGCTATTATTATACAATAGAGAGTTAAAATTATGATGTGAAATAAAATAAAAAAATTAACAAAAACAAATTTAAAATGCGTGGCACACCTTTGTATTTAGTTCTTGTTACTCTGATGCCCATAAGTAAAACCCAGTGCCCCCAACCTTCATCAGAAATATCTTAATTTGCCAAAAGTCAGTCTTGGTATTACATATTCTTATTGTAACCCAACCTATTCTTTGTTTAGAGGTTTGTAACAGTGAACATACAGGATCAAGAAGAGCAGCAACAGACCAGACAACATAAAAGCAAGCTTGGATCATAAAATAATTTCCCAAGCTGTAAACATCTCATAGAGCTCTGTTCAATCTATTTTATGAATGTGGTAAGAGAAGAACACAACTATAAATTAACCAAGACATTGACATCCCAGATGACACAATCCATTAAAATTTTTGTTATAGGCTAAAAAAAGAGACTGACTCAGAAGTTTACCTTCCATCAAAACAATCATACAGCCAGATCAGTTATGTCCATCTGTTGGAAAAGACCAGTAAAAACACAAATGCAAATGTGAATAATTGGCGATCAGCTATGTTCACAGATGCTATTCATCCAATATGACTGAGCTTGTGAGGCTTTGCAAAAAAATAAAATGTGCAATAAATTCTGGTACAGACCACCTGAAACACTTGCAGATGTGACAAAAGCAAAAGACAGAGTTGTAGAGTAAATTCAAAGAAGGCCATACTTTTAAATTTTTGATTTAATTCTAAAGGAATCCTTTTTCTTTGAGGTCCTGATTCCTGTTGCTCTATCACAACTAAAAATACATTTAGGTTGGTGATTATAATGTGAAATTAATTTATTTTTGCATGATTTTTTCACCAATAATCTCAAATGCTACACAGTATTTAATACACTTACATGTAGCACATAGGTAACAGCAAGACTGAGCCCTCCTTGTAGTGCTTTGTGTGGATTGTCCCCTTCCTGTCTCTTTCTGTCATTAAGATTACCTCTGTCAGGACTATTTATAGTTTGCTAACCTTTTGTTGCTGGGCTGCTGTCCAAACACTCTCTTTATCTGGCTCTGCCACCAAATTGTCTCCAGAATACCACATCCCCTACTCATCTGGATCTGGAAGGGATAATTATGCAGACTCCACCAATGACCCTTCTGAGACCAAGTTCTCATCTCAGTAAGCCTATCAATGAGAGGAACATATCCAACTCTTGTCCTTCACAGTAAAAAGGAGCTTTGCAACACAACCTAAAGTAAATTGAAAAAAAAAAGTATTCCTGATACAGGGATCCAAATAGGTTGGTAGAAGTACTTGAAAAGCAGCAAATTAAATGGCTCTGGTTCAATCCATGTCCACCTGCCTCTTGCCCCATGACAGCTGCACTCGGTGAATGATCCATTTAACTAATAGACTAGTATTTAAATCCTTCTATTGGAAGGGGGCAGTTGTGTTCCAAACAGTTGCATTCTAAGCTGTTGACATTTTTACAGAAAAGGAAAACAGACATGGAAAAAATGCAAGCCCAGCTGCTTGCAAAAACTTTTTGCTGAGGCAGATGCAAACTTAGAATTGATTACATTTGAAATACTCTCTCTTTAAAGCTATAGAAGAGGATCTTTTCAGTAGAAAAATTTCAATGGAAAATCCCATTGAAAATGACAGCCAATCAAAAAAGACTGGTGGTGAAAAATAACTGGCTGTCCATGCGGAAATAAAATTTACGCGATGACATATATCACTTATGTCCCCACCCACCCGACCCGTACAATCGGGGCTCATGTTTGAATTCGCGCATTACAGAAATAGTGTAAGACATTTTCGCAATTCTTTAATAAGTCCGATGCAAAGATGAAAAGAGACTGCATGTGCTGAGGACGTGTGTGCTCCCGATATCAGGGGGCGTTATTGGAGATGAGGTGGCGCATGCGCAATGTTGCGAAAATGAGAATGAGCTGAAGATCGTCTCCTATATCTTTAATCTTTTTTGTTTCTGCAAAACTAATTAATACATGTCAACGAAGCAGGAATACAGTGGATAATAGTTTTTTTTTTTTTCAATTTTGTTCTTCTATGTCCATGTTTATTGGAAGAAATACAGAACCTCACAGATTTTTAACAATCCTACAATCTCTCTGAAAGTTAAAAAAAAAACAATAATAATAATTTGGGTACATTAACCTATTTGAAACCTATTTTTGCGAAAATGTGGAACATGTAATTCTGACCATTTCTCCTCACATAATCCCAATTTTGCCACCTTCTCTTCACTTCCCGCACATGTATTCTGAAATTTCAATTGTTTGGACTTAGATGGTCATTAAAATAAGACAGGTTTATTTCTAGTAAAGATGTTTTGTTACATGTTTAGGCCACTGCATGTTCAAAGACTCGTGAATCCCTGTACAATTGTGTTAAGGTCCTAAAACAAACTAGCCCACAGCTTGACAGAATATTGTATTTAACAAAACAGTGGGCATGAAGTGGCCACATATTTAACATTTATTTTGCACCAGACTCATCTGGAGATATTGTTGCTACATAAGTAGAATTTGTGAAAACTTTGATGCTGGCATTTATAAATGTAGGATTAAAAGGCTTTTATTTCTAACTTATTTCCCAAGCAACTGGTTGGATTGCAAATAGAGTATATGGTTGACACAAATACCTCAGCACAGAAACAGGGTGAAGCATTTCCAAGGATGTGATAAAAGGCAGTGGTCAGGAAGCAGAAACTGGGTAGGGCTTGAGAAACTGGGTAGGGCTTGCTTTTACCACAATTAGTAAACATACAGGCACTGAATGTCTGGTGATTAGCTCTTCTTCTGTTCCCGGTAAAGAGCCTGAAGATTTACAGGTGTGTGGAGCACACCTGCAGAGGACGGGCTTCGTCACCAAGCCTGAACCCACAGATGCCCTCTGGTGGATACCCAATTTCCTGACAGGATATATACTGTTAAAAAGACAAAGGTTATACAGAACCAATGTTATCAATCAAAAAAAATCAGGATTAACGGCTTTTCATCTTTGTATAAGGACTTTTGGAGTATGGATCTTTGTTTGTAAAATTATTACGTACTGTACTTTTTTTCAAATTGCTTTGTTGCAAGCCATGACATGCATAATTAATATTTAAAAAAACTATATCCTTCTGACTAAAAGCATTTTACCCTAGTACCATTTATGTTTATTGCAACTGCGTGAAACCATATTTTCACACTTGTATATAGTTACTTCTTAAAATGTTCCCATATTTTCTAAACTAAATGACCCAGCATTGAATATTCCATATTTTACTTAATTTTGGAAAGACGTAATCGATGGATGCAGTGAAAAAAACATGTCATAAATTGGCATGTGGCAGCACCCCAAAGGTGCATTGTATTAGTTAGACGCTTTGATTGTTATGAAATGCAGTGGAAGGAAAGACAGTGGATGGGGGGAAGACACTTTCTGTAAATTGTGATATTGAAAAGAGGAGCTGTGGAAGAATATATTTCGGCAGAGATTCAGGCCAGCTGGGTAGATTGTTATCAGCATTGCAGGATTACATTCAACTAAATGAGATGACATTCACTTCGACAATTAATTTCCTCCTGTTAATGCATAAAGAAATGGGGTTATTATTAAATACTGGAGAACAGCTGTAGAAGGAAAAACCTTTTTGCAAAACTCTGTGTTGCTGTTTAATTTGCATTCCAAAAAACAACTAACATGTTATTGACTTTTATTTTAAACCTGGGTACTCAACAGTGACACAACCAACATAAAGAATGAAATAAGATAAAAATACAAAACTGTTTTCCACTGTAGTATTATGAGGAAAAACAAACAAAACAAAACAATCTTTTTATTATATTATTTGATGTAGAAGCTACTTTTAGAACTGTAGTAATTTAAGCAGCAGATTCGCATCTGCTATGTAGAAACCATGTAGGAAGGTAAATATTGCTTTTTTGGGGGCCAAATTTTGTTAGTTGCTACACGTCTGGGAAAATAATAAATTTGTAAGCTTTTTGGCCCATAATCCACACAAAAGCTTTGTTTTACAAAAAGAAAATTATATATATATATATATATAAGTATACATTTAAATATATATATATATATATATATATATATATATATATGCTACTCACAAAAACTAAGGGATATGGTGAAATTTGTGGAAAATGTAAAAAGTTCCCGCTACAGTGATATCATATCACGAAAGTAAGACATTTAAGTAAAAGGATGCACTGGGGATTTCCTCATCTCAATTTGTTGAAACAAAAGTTAACAACAATGGTGTGTACAGAAAAAAATTTCAACGTCTCAATAACTCGTCATGTGCCCTTGAGCATCAATTACAGCTTCACAACAACATCTCATGCTGTTCACACGTTGACTTATTGTGTGCTGAGGCAGGTCATCCCACTCTTCTTGAAGGGCAGCCTTCAGGTCATTGAGGTTTTGGGGTGCAGAGTTTTGAGCCTCTACACGGCAACTCAGTTGATCCCACAGGTTTTCTATAGGATTCAGGTCTGGAGAAAGTGCAGGCCACTCCACTTGAGGTACACCAGTCTCCAACAGCCGTTCCCTGATAATTCAACCCCAATGAGCTGGAGCATTGTCGTGTCATGTAGGGGCACAATCACTGGATTAATGATGCTATTAAGGTAGTATGGGCTTGTCACTGTACCATTCACAAAATGTAGGGCAGTTCTATACAGACTGGACACACCTGCCCACACTGTGACACCGCCAAAAGCTCGTCTGGTGACAACAGTGGCTGATGCATAGCGCTCTCCTTGACGTCTCCAACATCGATGGCGGCCATCATTTCTGCTTAACGTGTATCAACTTTCATCAGAGAACAGCACTGAGGCCCACTGGTCCCTCGTCCAGCGTAAATGCTCCCTGGCCCATGCAAGATGATGACGCCTGTGCCTGCTGGTGTGGTCAGGTACCCTTGCATGTCGTCTAGCACGCAGACCACGCTGATGTTAATGGTTTTGAATGGTCTGAGGTGACACTTGGTTGCCTCTCACCTCCCTTAAACGTGCCTGGAGTTGAGTGGCATTCATCATCCGGTTTCTCAGGGCATTGTTCACAATGTAGCGGTCATCAGCATGGGATGTGGCCAAAGGACATCCACTTCTAAGCCTTTCTGTAACTCTTCCAGTCTCTAGGTATCTCTGTTGCAACCTGCTGATGACACTCTTTGAAACTCTGAGCTCAGTGGCCACGTCCGTCTGAGAACGTCCTGTTTGAAGCATTGCAATGGCCAGGTACTGTTGATCCATTGTTAGGTCTCATCTTGGTCTCATGATGTCACAATGTCAACAGCCTGATGAAGACGACTGTTTAAACACCAGCTGTAATTGAACATGGACATTTATTGGTCGATTTAAGGATCAAACACCTGTTGTGACTTTTGCCGTTAAGCTCCTTGTTAGAGAACGGCAACATATGCAAAAAGTACTGAAACATTTAACAGTTGGACAGGTGCATTCAAAAGCTTAGAGAAGGTCACATTAAGTTCACCTGTTAAGGTTTGAATGCATTTTGGGCTCATCCTGAAATTCAACCCGACAGCCAAATATCCCTAACTTTTTGTGAGTAGGGTATATATATATATATATATATATATATATATATATATATATATATATATACACACACATAGGTCTAGATGTATAAACTTTATACATCTATATTTCTATTTGTGTGAATTGTAATACTAAGTTTCGAGGTCCTACGAATCAGTCATGATGCCATGCATTGCGTGAGTAAAAATTAATGTTATAAGAGAGATGCAGAATTTTAATTTGGTCCAATACGTTTACTTGAATAGGTGAAGACATGTTACATTACTAATAGGAAGTTCATGATTGTTTTGCAGGATTCTGAATTCCTGACATAGGTTTTCTCCCCATGTTTGGCATTAAGAATTTAACTGTTCATGGGATATTTGTGTGTGAATTTAAAAACATTCTGAAGATGGACCTGTGTGTAAGATATTGTTTGATAGAATTATGTTGCACAAAAAATATTTAAAATATAAATAATCTTGTATGTGTGGAAAAGGTCTTCGTGATCATGACAATGTTTCTGACCATGACCTCTGCTTTGTACCTCCATCTATTATGCAAAAACATTACATAGACAGATCAATCATTTAGGTCAGTAAAGACAGAGTTTTTGACAATAAAAACTGATTTTTGTTGCAGGTATGCTGAAATTACTGTGCATTTGTCAGGTGTATCAAAAGATGGACAGGATGCTGTGTGTGGAGAGTTTGTGAATAACTTTCTGCAATAGAGTACGGACAATTATCTCATTTTAATAATAATCAGAGAAAAATTAAACAATTGGTTTCCAGGGTAGACAGGAACGTGTCAACAACTTTTTCCATTACAGTAGAACAATTAGAAATGACAGAACACTATAAATAATTGTGTGTTTACCTGGACAATGTACTAGCTAAAATGCAACCGTGAAGCTATTAACAAGGAGGGAGAGTGCACACTGTACTTTTTTGAAGGTGCTGCGTATCTTTTCCAGAAAATAGTGTTATGTATTTTGCCTTTATCTGTTAGCAGGTATTGTTATGGAACTTCTGGAGATGAATGGGCTAAGAAATATGCTATTTTAAATGGTTAACGTAGGGCGCACACACTGTCATTTAGACCACTACAGGGAATCTTCCCTGGCCACATTCATCTTCAAAAAAACTATTTGAAGAATCTTGGAAAGTTTAAGATAAAACAACTTCAGAATCAGAATAACTTTATTTGCCAAGTATGTTATACCTACAAGGATTTGTGTTGGTGAGGGCAACACATTGACACAGACTATTAACAAACATTAAACAGTGAAACTTTAAACTTCTCAGTAGGATTATAAAAAAAATTGTGCTGAACTAGATTGGTGGTTTAGAAGTATGGAATCAAATAAGGGTCAGAAAGAATTTGTACTTATAAAAATTATTTTTACTTGTGAAAAAAGATTTGTACTTGTGAGATAGATTTGTACTTGGAAAAAAATGAGCATGTGTAACAAAGTTTTGAACTTGTAAAAAGATTTCCCACCTTCAAGTGTGAACCTGACGTTACAAGTTTCCAAATGTCAAATTACAAGTACGAATTTTGACCCTTTTTTTGACACTTGACTGAATAACCATTGCTTAGTGACTAGTCCATTAACCCGTTAACGCACCAACCAACCATCCAATCAAGGAGCAAGAACAGAACAACACAACTGAATGCGAAATATTTTGACAGTTAAACACTGTAAAAAAATGACAATGTGAATTATTCACATGGAAAGCAGGATTTATTTTCATGGGGAAAGTGTATTTTGATAATAATTGTGAAGTGAAGTAGAGGAGTTCAAGCACTTTGTAAAGATGTCATAAGTGTACTTATCACAAGCTGAAATGAAAAAAAGGGAATGCACTTTGTAAGCTTTATTTGTGTGAGTTTGTAAATAAATTAGCTGCATCCTGTCTTCTTTTGCTCTGCTTTAACCTGATCTATAAAGGTAACGTATTTGTGACAACGGTGTACAATCCTGAGACCTGTTAAGACTGTTGTTATGTGGACCAATGTTCTCTAGTCAAGTAAAATTTTAAATTTCCTTTAGATGAAAAGGTCCCAAAGTCTTGATTAAGAGGGCATATTCATACAATTGAGGTTGGTTGAGGTATAGTCAAAGTTGTCTTAGTCAGCGAGCCATGTCATCTGCAATTGTGCATTCAGACATTCTTCTAAAAACTATTCAAGTTGTACAAAACTGCTGTAGCCCTTTTTCGGCATTGAAACACATCAAAAATCACTTACACACCACCATGAACTATAAAAGACTGAGTGATCTTGGTGAGCAAAGTGTGGATTCCAATATAGCTAAAGCCTTTCCATATGGACGGGTTTATAATTGAGGAGTGGTACTTGATCTGATTTTGATACAGAACACAAAATTGTTTTCAGCAGACTGCGTACAGAGCTGAGCAGTAGTGAGATTGAATATTGTTGTTGGTAAATTCCCTAAGAATATGAGTGGCAATGAACTACTAAGTAACTACTACTCAGAGCTGAAGCAGTAGGAGCTGATGTAGAATGTAAAATATGGTCAGTGTTCTTAGTCTTAAATTGCATTGTGATTATGTTCATGAATTCATTTTAGTCGATCTACACAGAATACTGAGTTTTTTATTCTATTTTTTAATCTCTATTTTTAATCTCTATTTTACATTTCTATTTAATTCATTTTATTATTATAGGATATTTCTGTTACTTTGAAAAATGCAAGTGGTGCTTAAAACTGATACCTACAGATAACACTGCTATGGTCACTGTACAGCGCTAGAAGAACTAACTTCTGTGTAACTCTGTACAGTGAACCTCCTTGTGTTCTGTGTTACCACATTGTAAGTACATCAGCAGATTTAATGTAGTAAAGAAAACCCGAACAGTGTGTAACTTTGCAATATAAATATTGATTTGGGTAAACAGTGACAACCTCAATGCTTTATTAGTTTTGGGCGCCCCCGGTTTAAGAGATGCTACCCCCTGTGCCCCCACCTGAACATTATCTGGACCCACCCCTGGTTGACACTTCTGCTGTCGTCTGATGGCAAGGCCTTTACCATTCAAGGTTTAATGATATGGAAAAGTCTGCAGACACGCTGACGCAGAACTTTGCAGTTACTTTGAAAAGTTAGTCCTTTTCATGTCCAGCAGATTTAAAAGGATTAGATGCGGAAAATAATTCTCTATGTTAGACATGACCCAGTTATGAGCCGCACTCGAAGGAAGACTAAGCCAAATTGGAGGGGGAAGGCATTATTTATATGCCCTGTGATGTCACTGCATGGCTTAACGCGCACAACCCCACCCCACCCCCAATCAGTAATTCTGGTAGTTTGGTCAGTTTACTACACCTATACAGTCCACGTTTAGTCCACTTATAAAATGTCTACACAACACCGGCATTATAGTATCATTCATGGTATCACTTTGGCAATAGATTTTCCTGATCTATTGTTAAAAATGACATAATGGACAACTTAACCATCAGTACAGACTAGCTTAATGCTACCATTTAAACAACCTGTGCTTCCATTATACATCAACAGAATGCCAGGCGTATCTCCTCCATGCCAACCTTCACTGAGGCAGTAAATAATGCTCAAATGAATGTACCGTGAATTACATGCACATACTATTCAGTATGTGTATATTTAGCCAGTAATTGGTATTCTATAAACCCTTTTTTTAATCTTAGTTTTAGTTATTGTTAGCAGTAAATCAATACGTTAGATCACGCGAGCAGAAAAAACCCTCTGAAAAACATTATTAGGGGGCACTTTATATGGAAAAGATGTTACAACTAGTAAGGGAGGACCATCCGCCAAAAGTCTGATACCAGCCAACTATTGCCTAAAATAAAGAATACACCAGAAATGGCCTTTGCTGGATGTATCCCCACTAAAATTCCATGCTGAATGAGTCCACTGTTGAAAAATGTTACTACTTTTCACCAGGAGTTAGGGGACATATATGCCTGTAATCTGAGCAGCATTTGTGGGCGTGGTACTATTCAAAGTTTTTGAGTAAAAAGAATTTGTAAAACACCATCCCGTGCAGAGTGTCGCGGCAGCGAAGCAGTGGTAGTATTGAGCGCTTAACGAGAGCAGAGCAGAGAAAAAGAGTGTTTTTCCTTTTACTCGAGATGCCGAAAGCTTGGTTTACTTTAGACAAAGTTCTTCGTCAGGCACTGGCTGACTCTGATTTGGAGGAAGAATACCTTGTCCATTGAAGAAGAAACTGACGTAAGCAGTGATGCCGAGTCTGCGCACCATATTCCACAATCACATAGCGGATGCTTCACCTCAGCGTGGCCGGGGTGGAAGCATCCTGCAAACGCCAAGCAGGGGACGTGGTCGGGGTGGCAGAGGGGCTCATTACATCGCAAATATGGGTGAATATAGTTGGGATGAAAACAGCTGGGGTTTTCGTTGCAGATGCTGGAGAAGCCGTGGAAAAAAACACATGACTAATGGTGGTGTTTACTGCCGCACCGTAAATCATGGCAGTGTTGATGATGATAGCTGGCAGTTCTCGAGAGAAGAGGAAGAATATCAAAAGTGGGTCAGAAATTTTGATGAACTAAAAATATTTCACATTGACAGGTGACAATATTCCCTTATTTCAAACTGCTCTCAAATACAGCCTTTTGAAATCTTTATTAGAAAATTGACATTTTCCAATTTGGCCGCCACCTTTTGATGTCACAATAATCTAATTACATGACAACTTCTATTCCAAATTTAGGTTTATACTGAAGGTTTTCTGATTGACATTATACCTTTATCTCAAACCATTTCAAAGTTATAGCCTTTTGACACCTTGATATCAAAAATTTACCTTTTCCAATTTGGCCCCCACCTTGTGACAGAGGTACAAAAACTCACCTACAGCAGAGGATAGTCA
Source organism: Orestias chungarensis (assembly GCA_032876305.1). NCBI lineage: Eukaryota > Metazoa > Chordata > Actinopteri > Cyprinodontiformes > Cyprinodontidae > Orestias > Orestias chungarensis. The sequence continues at coordinate 41,721 of JAVLVB010000563.1, read as the reverse complement.
GCTGTGTGAGACACTTTTGAGTAAGGCAACACAGAGGCAACAATTTAGAAATCATAACCACCCATGTCCCTCATAATTTTCACTCAGGACCTCACCTATACCTCCTTCTAGTGTTACAAAAGCAAAAAGATGGATAAGAGTCCAAAAAGCAGGAAAATACATAGTTTTTCTGCAACCCTCAAATGTGACAGGTACAGTGGCTACTGAAGCTTTAAAATAAGATTTTATGCCAACATTGGCTTCCATTCCAGGACATTCTGCCTTCTACTTCCCTTTATGACAATAATTGCACCAATTGTAATTTTTCCATTTGTTTTCAGGTTTTGGAATTAAACTAAAAGAAAGAACCCTTGCTTGGATTTTTGTCCTCATGAAAAAATAACATAGCCAAACCTCTTCTCTTAGCGCTATTACTTGGCACTTACAAAAATCACTCCTATGGAGCAACAGGAATTATCTGCTGATACAGTTTCATGTGGTAGGTAATATTTTACCCACATGCAGAATCACTCCAGGAGACGAGACATAAGATTTAAACAGTTTATTCACAAAAAAACAGAATTGTGGAAATCAGATGAGAACTCTGCCCTTCCCCAGCTCCTTCTAAACGACAAATCAGCAATCACTATGAAAATGAGCCTAAACGTAGCCTGACTACTTTTAGGCTCATTTTATCAGATTTTGGATTAATGAATGGAAAAAATTGTATCAGATTTTTTGCTCTCTGAGAGGAAAAGCCGAAGTGGGAAACAATAGGTAAGCAGAAAGCTCCATGACATTTCTTATAGCCACACATGCTGTGTGGCTATAAGAAATGACTTTCTAAACAGTTTACTTTGAAAACAGATGCAAATTGTCCCAGCTCCTAACCCCTTCGAGCTGATGTTAGCCAATGAGAAGGGTGTTAAGAAACAACCTAACTATTTGTGAAATTTTACGCAGTGGAAAAGCAGAATGTTGCCCCCCCCCCCGGATGCCAGATAAAGCTCAACACATTTTGAACAAAGTTTATTTGATTATATGTGATTTTCATCTTATTTCTTTATTGCATACTTCAATATAGATATGAATCAGACATATACAAACTTAAAGAAATGAATTAAATAGAGCAAAAAGAAGTAGAAACATCTATCAGCCCCCTATTCACATGAAGAGAAAATGAGCTATTCAGCTCAGAGGACTTTTAGGTATAATTCAAATACAAAATGCACACACCCAATACAAATAATACAACAAAACATCCGCCTATTCAATGTCATGTTGCTTCATCATAATGATTTTCAAGTTTCTTTTACATGCAGATATTGATTTAGATTGTTTTAATTTACCTTTAAGGTTTGTCCATAACAGAACACATTTAGTTTAAATTTATCTTTTCCTAGTCACAATAATGTGTACTGGATTCAAAACAGAAAGTAAGACGTTGTAGATCAGCTTTAAAAAGACCCATTTCAAATAACTTGGATTTTAAATAGACTTTGATTGGCTCTTTTAAATGTTTGTCTCGCACTAAAGCAGAAAAAGCTGTGCAATTCTTATCCATTCTTCTCTACGACTCCTTAATTAGAAAAGCAAGTGTTTCAAATTATTCAAATTTTTTCAGTTACCAAGCCAAAATAAACTAATTCTGATGCAGATAAATAAAATAAACAGTTAAGACAATTCCCCTTTATCCTACCTTAATTTTTTCCTAACTATTCTCCTCCCAAGTCCTCTCACAGCAGTTGTGGCACATGCTGTTGAACTAAAGCCCGATGGACAGGAAGGCAACTAGAAAACCAGCGACCTTTGAATTCAAAGATGTACTCCCAAGCAGAGCTTTAACCACTACCAAATGGTTTTTGTTTTGTTTTATTTGCTTGGGTTTTGTTTTTTTAGTTTTTTTTGGCGGGGGGTCGCAACAATCAATGGATCCTGCAACTACTAAAATAGTCACCTGACAGGATCATCACATTATAAGGGATATTTCAAGGTTCTATTTTTTATTATTGTATATTTACCAACTGTATTGCCATAATAAATAAAATCCATTACAGCTGTACAAATATAACAATTATTGTAGTAAGTTCTACATGCAATAAGTTTTAATCTTCCCAGTGATTGCCTTGGGAAGGTGTATGTTTGTTCAGCATTTCATTAGCAAATCCAGTTTATGCCACAAATGATTGCTTTCATCATGTTATTGGAACCAATGGCCGCATTTCAATTTGAAGGGAAGGAGATGATTGGCGACATAGTATTGTTCCACAAGGCAAACTTTCCTTAGCATTAATAATACTCTTAAATTGTCAGAATGTCCTGCTATGTTCTTCAAGAATTTGACCACCTGATGCGCACTGCTTTTTGATGTTAAAAAGTTAAAAATAATAAGTTATGTAGAAATTCATCCGTTTGTAAGTAGATTTAACAAAAATGTATATTCTTGGTTGTAAGAAACCGCGTCAGAGGGAGCGGTCTTTTCCTTGGGTCTTGAGAAACCACATCGTAGTGAGCGCTCCGTTCGTTTGCAGGAGCTACGTAACCTGCTTCGGTCGTTTTTCCTCCGTTACATGTTCAGGAAAACTGAGTTCAGCACGTACAGCCAAGCAATCAGCTGAAATCATATTGTCTAAAGTTACAAAGATTTGGTCTAGGAGAATATTCATCTGTAAGTATTAAAAGTGGAGGACTAGGTGTATTTTCATATTAAGACCTACGTGTGTGTTATCCATGTATACACCCTACTCCTCTAACGTTAGCTCATGCTAAGATTGTAATTTGTGCTAACATGCTAACTTTCTCATTCTGTTCATTCATAGAGGCTAACTGAAATGTACATATTTTATGGTTACTCATACTGGGATGTAAGTGAGTAAAGTATACTTTGTTTCTGTGTTCTTCAGATTTACGGGGGTTGTGGAATGAGGACTTCATTAAAGGACAAGACACGTCGAGCCTTGTGGTTTCTTGAAGGGCTTCTAGGGAACCGCATCTGGCTGTCTAGCGTTGCATCGACATTTGCACTGCGAGTGCAGCATATTATGTTTCTTTATACCAACTTCAAAAAGGCATAAAATATTCACTGTCACAAATAATACTCTTAAGACAAATTAACCTTGATGATACATACCAAATAATAATGTCTTCAAAGTAAAAATACTACCTTGGCAAAAAGCAACCATTTTTAGTAACTGACATATGTCAATATTTTTCCCTTCAACGTCTAGTTTCACTAGGTAAATGCTAGTCTTGCTTTTGAAAATGTCGCCTTTTGTCCAGATGACCATATTGACAAGTTGTTATTGGAAAAAACAAACAAACAACTTCAGATTCCTTTGAAACAAGTCAAAACAAACAGCCACTCACGCACACACTCACACCTAAGGACCATTTAGAATACGCAATCAACCTTCAGATATACCCCGCCAATTTATCAGCTTTGCTGGCTTCTATACTCCGTTTCCCTCCCTGCTCCCATCCCTCGCAAACCCTCCCCATTCCCAATGTTCAAGGAGGTTGTTTTTTTCTGCAACCTTACAGTGTGCCCTGCAGAGAAATGTTTTTTTTATTTATTTATTTATTTTTTCTCGGCTAATAGGGAGCATCAGCCATTTGTCCATCCATGTTACTTCAGTATAATTAAAATTCTGAAAATAAATGAGAACTTTTTAATGAGAAATCCTTAAATATCACCCTAAAATATTTAAAACGATAAAACAAGAGAATACATTTTAAATTAAACATTTTCATAAAACTGGGGCATAACTTCTTTGACCATTTGACCCCAATCATTACAAGTCTATCAGGATTAGTTTAGGGAGTTGCAAAATTCTTCAGTTTCAGAAAGAGAAAAGGAAGTTTCAGAAGTGAGCAAATAACTACATTAAGGGACAAATCACACTATAATTAGTCACAAATTGTGAAAGGATTCTGCAGACCCGTATCCCATCACTCCCTACTATTTGGTGATGGGGCGACCTGATTATTCTCTGCCACAAGTGTTGGGAAAGTTTTCAATGTTCAAAATAAATAATTTAACTCATTCATGGACTCTGCCTGCTTGTTCCGCATTCATCTGAACAATCTCATGTTCTGACCGGACACTCTGAAGAGATGGCTGACAGCTCAGATCCATAAAACTCCAAACCCAATACAAGTTACAGCCTATTTTAGGCAGCCTTGGAGGTTAAGATAATGGGCTTAAACTCCAAAAAAGATGATTGATGTTTATGATAAAAGCTGGAGGAGCAATAGTGAACATTCCACTACTGCACTAGCTGTTCCTAGGACTGGGCTCTTTTGGACTGGGTTGTCATGATGTTTCTCCAGCTCTGATGACCACAGCCACTAAAGTTGCCTTTACATGCTTATTCTCACAGTATTTTTTCCTGATGTTTTAATCATTTAGGATGGCCCTCTAAGTCATATTTGCTGTCAACTGCACCTTATTAATTCAGGGCCACATCAAAAATCACGCTGTCCAATTCCGATGATTTATATAGCGTCAATTTACAACAAAGTCTTCTCAAGGCACTTTATAAGGAATTTATTCCTTATAAAGTCATACATAAATTCACACAAATCAAAAAAAATTTTAAATCTCATAAAACCCAGCAGATTGCATCAGTTCTTGAGCATTGCGGTATTTACTCCCCTGACATTGACCTTACAGCAGGGGTGCCCAACCTTTTTTGTCCCAAAAGCTACTTTTTAAGTAGCCAACCTCCTGAGATCCACCAGTGCAGTGTCAACATCGCAAACCCGCACAGATCATTTCCAGCCTGCAGTAACTACCCTCACAACACATTTTGTTGTTGTCATACAACCATTAGACATCACATCACAAACCCGCCCTCTCTCAAACACACACACAGACAAATTCCTCACACACACACACACACACACACCAATCTGCAAGATGAGCAATGGCCATATTTGACCTTAATATGAACCAAACAGAAAAATAAACCAGATAAAAAACAGGTAGATCTCTGTTTGAAAAAAGGAAATCACTTCCTACCTTAGTGGGAGACCTGGCACTGGGAGGAGGAGGCTAGCTTTTCATACCGAACCGATTACTGATTACTTCAGAGTATTCACTTTGTCAAAGCATTTTTAGGCAGCAGGGGAATTCATAATTATAAAATTTGGGAGGAAATTAGATTGCTAACAAATCATTGAATGCATACAGGCTACTGACCAAATTTGCTTACATTGCACGGGAGTATGTCTGCAGTGTTTCATAATGTACAAAAACCCCAACAGAAGTAAAAATACCTACTATAAAAAGGAAAATATGTTGCTGTCAATGTTTTGATTGAAGAACTGGGATGAACGCTTAACTTTTGTAGAAAACATAATTATTATAATTTTTGCTTTCATGCAAACTTAGATGATTGTGTTTGTAGTCTGAGAACTTTTATTTACAATTCACTGATTAAAAATTCATTTAATTGAAACCGTTTCTCGTTGAAATCAGATTACATGACAAAATAACTCAATTGTGCAAAAAAAAAGAACAAAAAGTGTATTGTAAAATATGTAAAATGCAAAAAAAAGTAAAATGCAAACCAAGCTTTAATAAAGAACCAATTTTACAATTTACTATGACTACTGTACTATTCCTATACTGTAACTATTTACATATATGTATATACATACGCACACACACACACACACACACACACACACACACACTGAAAGAAAGACGCACAGACACACACACACACACTCCCCGGCCAGCACCGCGTTCCACAGCTTCTCCGTGATGTAGTCTCCGTGTGCTCCGAGTTCTCCAGCGCCAGGTAGAACAGGTAGGTGCGCAGAAGGAGCGCCACGCTGCCGCGCCTGCGGTTCAGCGGCCACACTGCCGAAATATTATAGGGTTCAAGAGCCAGAAAAAGTATGTGCAATTTGTACAGCAGAGTGTAGCATGTATTAGTGTTGGATGTGAGCTGTTGTGCAATAAATTAGAGTAGTTTGGTGTTGGTGCGTGTGTGTGAGTGTGATGTGCATGTGTGTTTGCATCGACATGTGTTCTCCTTTGTCATAGATAACAGGGGATGATTAGAAAACAGCAGATGGGAGGGTAAACATTAACCTCCACTAGGCCATGGTAAATTTAGTTTGAAAACTCCCATCATATGAACTCAATTGAAGGTCAAACACATTTCCCGAAATGTTGTTCGCACATGTGTATGGGGTGGGGTGGGGTTATGTTTTTGTGTTCTGGACAGAGTTCAGGAGTCTGATGGCCCGTGGGAAAATCACACACATAATGAAAAAAAGTGGACTTTTTGACAGAATATTAAGACTGAAGACAATTATTTAATTAAAATTTAAGTTAAAGTCAATAGTTTAAGCACTTCTCCAAATTTCTTGAACAGATGGGCAGAGATGCCACCAGGGTCCCATTTTGCATACATAGTTAAAATGTATTTGATCTTGTGATGGTAAACAATTGACCTTGAGCACTCTCCCCATATAGGGTCTACTTTCCTAGTTTTCCAACGTAGACTCCAGCTGTTGGGCATTACATTGAAACATTCAAAGTTATTGATTAATTTATATTACCAACTGAATGCTTATGTCTTAAAGGTTGAGTTTTGATGTATTGTCAAAATCTGAGACTTGAAATAATTCCCCTCTCCAGATATTCTAGTATGGTACACCACAATTTAGTTCAAGCTACAAAGGGTTAAAGCTGGTGGAAAAATATGTTACATCTCCTGATGGTAATGGTGTAAAAACTTTTCATCAAATAGAACAAAATTTGGGGAAATGTGTTACAGTATGTTTTGACCTTCAATTGAGTTCATATGATGGGAGTTTTCAAACTAAATTTACCATGGCCCAGTGGAGGTTAATGTTTACCCTCCCATCTGCTGTTTTCTAATCATCCCCTGTTATCTATGACAAAGGAGAACACAGGGGAATATGGTTGTAGCATGCAACAACCATCTTTTTCCATTTACCCCTTAAATCTCTTGACCATTTCACCATCATTTGTGAAATCAGCTGTAGCAGCAGGAAGAGAGCTGGCACGAAATGTACTTCCCGGAGTGTCTATTTCATGCCAAGAGGAGAGGAAACGGTGGTTGCAGCTGAGTAGAATAAGTGAGAGGAAAAGGTAATGAATAGAACAGTTGGAAAGCTAGCTGGAGATGGCCTCTGAACATTTGTCACTCCGATAGGAGTTGTCTTTGTTGTGATGTTGGAATTTTGGTTTATTATTGTTTTGCAAAAATAGGGTAGTCATCTGTGCTTGAATTCCACATGTCTTTTAGGTACATTGTTTTAGACGGTTTTAGAGAAAGAGGCTTCCAACCTCAGACTATATCCTATGGGATACCGGAAATAATATGCAATTCCTGCCCTTTGCTTGACTCATGCATGAGCAAAGAACAAAAAGCAATCTAATCCTACAGGCTATTCCGTGGGGAGGCCACAGGACTTTTGCAGTGCCGCATTGTTCCTCAGGGACCATAAATAGGCAGAGTTGGTGATTGTTGGCACATCAAGTCACAGCACTTCAATCCAAAAATAACTGGCCTCTGTTATTAAAAAAATCTCAGATCATAACATCTAATAGTCATATTGAAAAACATCAGGCAAAAAAGTAATATTCAAGTGCCTAATTGCAGTTGTGCTAAACTTGAGTCAGTTCTTGTCATTTACAAATTTTGTGGGTTTTCACACTACCAGGTGAAATATTGCAGAATTATTTTTTTTCCACTTAAGATCCTGTTAAAAAAAAAAAAAATAAATAAAAATATATATATATATATATATATATATATATACTTTGTTGAATGCCATCTTGTTCAAGGAATTGACCAAGCTGTTTATTTTCCCCAGATAACAACAATGTGAACTTCTGTCTTCAAAATTCAAAACCAAAATGTTTAGTGTCAACCACATGTTTATGTCTATAAAACATGAATAGAAACCTGAACAACAGAAGTCACTCACCTCCTTCTTTTCAGCTCCGAACTGGGACAATGCAGTGCTTTAACAGAGTTCGTGGACAAATGGACCAAGCTTTTCCGCGTTTCTAGTGCCAAACCTAGGCTAAAATCAGCTGATTCATGAAAAGGTTCCCATTACGGTAAGAATAAAGTTGAATAAAACCAGGTCTGAGGAAATGTTAGAGGTTAATACACAATATATAGGTATGAAAACTGCTTTATTGTTGTTGCTGAACGCCTCTGAACTTTAAACTTCTGTTCATGAAAAGAAGCCTACAGGCTTGTTTAAATGTATTGCTCCGACACATCCGATTAATTTGAAACGCTATAATCAGACCCTGTTCTTGTCCAATTTATTTCACGCATTATTTTTCCACCAAGCTTAGGCGCAAACTTTGCTGGAGCGCATCAGCTGTTAGCTTTGAAACTAGATCTGCCACAAGGGTCTCATTGTGCTGTGGTTTAGCTTCAGGAAGCTCACTGGACCACCTGCGGTTTTTTGATTCTTTTTTTGGAGATCTTCTAAAATTCTCTCGCACCACATGCCTCCATCAGGCGAATGTACAGTACCAAATTGTTGCGCCCTAGTGTTGTTTTATCCACCTATCACAGGAGCATTCACTGAATTTCTTTCTATGCTTGATATTTTTCTTTTTTTATTTATTTATTCATAACCCATAGTATTACTTTGCACTATGTCCTTAATTCATAGTTAGTTATACATTTTGTCGACTGGATATCTTGGTTGTAGAGTTTATTCATTTGATTTAATAAATCTGTGAAATTTAAAGAGCCGAGTTTGTGTTTGTGTTTATTGCAGTATACAAATCAGTGTCTCTTGTACCTCTTGCATTATGAACACACTCCCTTTATGAGAGACAAGTTTGGCTAATTATTTCCTGATTCTCAGGTGGTGTCCTGTTAATTAACTATATTTTTTTATTACTAATAATTATATTATTAAGTATATAAAATTATAATAATTAATAAATTCATACACCATAAGAAATGTATTAATAAACTCCTGTTTGACTCGCTGTTTGTAAAAAGTACAGATTTTCAAGTAGAATAAGGATCTGAATTGTTCTGGGCCAGTAAATGCAACCTACAACTGTTGCCAGGTTTTCTGCAGGAAACTGGGATGTTCCCTGCTTTACTTACACCTAATTTATGAATATTTACCTAAACCTGTTTGTGTGTAAATATATTTAATTTACCAAGATTATATATTTTTTCAATAAATTTGTATTTCAACTCAGTTGGGTTTTCTATCTGCTCTACTTCTGTATCGGTTTCCTGCTAGCCTCTTTCCCCTGACTTCCCCTGTTTCCTCTTGTCCCCCATTCTCAGGAGAAGCCCTCGGCTTGAAGCACTCTTGAGAAAATGAAGGGGGCAAATATACATGTGTGATGTTCAGGACTGGATAATGGTGCACTTGTTCAGTGTAATTGGCCTGGAAAAGCGCTGTAATTTGTTACTGGAGAACCCTGACTTGACTTGAGAAAAATGTAAATGTGCAGCAGAGGAGCCCCTTGGTTAATCAGTTCTCACAAAGAGAATACTTTAAGTTCATTAGTGTTCCATTTGCATTTTCGCCCTCATAAAGGAACTGTTAATCCCAAATGAACCTCTATCAGAGAAATTGGTTTATTTTATAATTTTTCTTCTTTTATTGCCCCAACTGGAGAGTATGCTTGCAATCACAGCAAATATATCATTCCATTAATAGTCAATAGACTGTCTTTCACGGTTTGTTTAATGCAGTGCATATGTTTAGTAATTGTATGCACAGAGTAAAAAGCCTGATGGAGCACATTTGGGAGAATTTGAGTGTGCTTCAAGAATTTCACCTTTTTGTTAAAGATCTATTTGTTTCATAGTGTCAAAATCTGATGTCTAATATGTATAAATTTTAATAAATGTATATGGGTGAATGACCGCCCAATAAACAGTATAATTTCCTCAAGTGTGATAACAAACTTACTAAATTAGAGCAGTAAAATGGAGAGTGAAACACTTTTCATAAAAGGACCAGAAAAAAGTAAATAAAGACTTTTACTGTATTTAATTCTTGTGGGTTGTCCACTCATTTTAGCTAGACTGAATCCAGAATTTTAGCCTAGAAAGGAAAGTTTCTGGAGTTTGGCAAAAACAAAATTTTTCAAATACTGCTCTCATTAGGAATACATTGCAAATTAAATAAGAAACAATAAACAAAATCAAGAAGAATCAAGAATCAGTTCATTTATATAGCACCACTTTACAACACGTCGTCTCAAGGCACTTTACAAGAAAATCAATTAAAATCATAAATACATCATTACAAATCAGTTTGAAAAATCTAAGGAACCCCAGCAGATTACATCGAGTCATTGACTTGCAGCATTCACTCCTCTGGCATCAGGCAGACCGAAACAATGGCTTGTGTTGTGGTTGACTTTACAGCAATCACTCATACTAAACATGCATGAAGCGACAGTGGAGAGGAAAAACTCCCCTTTAACAGGAAGAAACCTCTAGCAGAACCTGGCCCAGTACAAGCAGCCATCTGCCACGGCCGACTTGAGGTTTGAAGATACAGAAAACTAAAATAGATGCAGAGGATATTGAAAAAAAAAAGAGTTTATAATAGCAGTTGTAGAGCATCCCTGGCAATATATTGGCCAATGTTCTCCTCCAGGAGCTGCCACAGCTAACATAACACCAGACCAGGTGTGGCTACTATGGAGAGAAGAACACTAAGAGAAAACAAAAGGTTAACAAGGTTGAAATAACGGTAACTAAAGCAGATTGGACAAAGGAAGAAAGTAGCAGAGAAAGAAGTGGTCAGATTTTCCTCCAGCAGTCCAAGCCTATAGCAGCAAAACTATAGAAATAACTTAAATACCCATGTATTCATGTCTCACTGTAGAGTGACACATGGAGAAGGTACAGCAAAGGAGAACTTTCTGTCAAGACTGAGCTCTTCCCTCAACCAGATTAGGCTGTCTTCTCTACCTCTTCCTAACTACAAACGTTATCAAATTTGAAGATTTTAAGCCTAGATTTGAAAATAGACAAGGTTTGTGCCTCACAGACTAAAGCTGGAAGTTGGTTCCACATGAAAGGGGCCTTATAACTAAAAGGTCTGCCTCCCATTCTGCTTTTAAACATTCTAAGAACCAACAGTACACCTGCAGTCTGAGAGCAAAGAGCTCTGCTAGGGACATAAGGGAGATTTTGATACCTATTTTTAAGTTTCATCAGAACTTTTGCTGCAGCGTTTTGAATCAACTAAAGACTTTTAACTGCATTTTGCGAACTTCCTGCAAATAAAGATTGACAATAAACCAGTCTTGAAGTAACTAGGACTAGTTTTTCAGCATCAGTCATAGAGAAAATATTTCTAATTTTTGCTATATTCCTAAGGTGAAAGAAGGACATATTTGAGACCTGTTTTATATGGGACTTGAAAGACATATCCTGATCAAAAATAACACCAAAGTTCTTTACCTTGTTACCAGAGGCCAATTTGATGCTATCCAGTTTAAGGGGTTTCTTTTTAATAGGTTCTGGTCCATAACAATGATGAACAAACTGGGTTCAGACAAATACAATTTAAACCTGCCAAGTGCTGTTCCCTTCATCACTACCTTTCCATCAACTTTGCTTTCATTGAAGAAACAAGGCACTACAGCATGGTAAGAAAGGATCTAAGGTGTCATAATAAAGTATTCTAAAGTACTATCCAAGTGTATAAAAACATTGACATACTATCCCTTCACAAGACAATAAACACAAAAACCAGCCAAGGAAACCTATTTTATTAATCTACAACTTCAATTTTAAAGTAATCAATTAGGTTTCTTACCCTTAAAAAACTTTAAAAATGAATTAATATCAGCATAAAATGTCAGCTTATAT
>JAVLVB010000563.1:12581-29772 GCA_032876305.1 Orestias chungarensis | reverse complement strand
TGTCTGTCTGTCTGTCTGTCTGTCTGTCTGTCTGCCTGTCTGTCTGTCTGTCTGTCTGTGTGTGTGTGTGTGTGTGTCTGTGGGTGTCTGTGTGTGTGTGTGTGTGTGTGTGTGTCTGTGTGTGTCTGTGTGTGTGCCAATTTAGCATTTTTTTGGCTGTCTACCAGAATATCTATTTAGGCTCATCAGCTTCTTATTCCTGGACTCTACCCACTCTGATGGAGGAAATGATGCGTTGGTAGAGAAAAGGAGGTTGTGAGTTGAAAACAAAGCCATCAACATGATTGGTTGTTGGAACAGAGGCCAAAGAGAGGACATAAGGTGGGAGGTAGAGAGAATGGAAGGCAGAAGAGAGAGTGGGTTGGGGTACAGGAAGAACATACAGGCAATTATCTTTGAGCCTTTTAAGTGCCCCTGGAGAGGTCAAGAGAATGCAATGTCTATTGGGCCTTTACACACTCCTTACGCTCCTGTGTAAGTCAATCTTACCTCTGTTTATTATTTCTTATCATTAAACCAACTCTTTATATATGTTTCCAGAATTGGACATATACACCCCAAAGTGTATGAGTGAACTATTTCTGCTTTTATTGTTTAAAATTTGCTTTGTATGAAACATGTCTATATGAAGTGGATACAACATAGACATGTTTACAACAGTTTCTCTTTTCCATCAGTGTGTGCAGTGATGCTGACATGAATAATATTTTTGAGCCTCAATTATCTCATTGAGAAAATAAGTGTCCCATTAGTGTTGTTACTTTCCACCTTATGTATTGACTCTTTCCATGAAACAGGGCATGTAGAGGGTTAAACATCTAGTCAGTATGTGAGTTTCAAGTGATACATTTCCCTTTGTTACATTCTGCCCTAAATTAAAAATAAAATAATTAAACCCTACAGGTTTCTAAGTGTTTACTGAGCTAGCATATGATCAAGCTTGGAGTTAGCAACATTAGAGAAAGCAATGACATCAAAATTGCTTTAAAAAATATTGCAATCCACACTACAAATAGATATGAATTAGTACTTCTGCTAAGTGACTTAGTATGTAAGGAATCTAAGGATCTTTTCATATTACCAGCACCATCCACAGGCATTGTACCACTTTTAAATTTGAGGTCCTAAAACACCTGTACTTATTTCCTTTTTTTTTAAACACCAACAGGGCTCCACTTTTCCTTTTTTTTGGATACACTGCTGTGTTTTGCTTTGTGTTACAGTATTTTAGATTACAAAAATCTATTTAACATCAGTCACACCCTCAGTACAAAAAAAAAACAATTTAGTTTTAGTAAATAATAATTTAGCAAGCTAAACAAAAAAAAATTATGCAAAGACAATTGCAAAATGTTCTGTAAGGAGTTGTTTGTTTCAATGCATGGGCCATACAAGTAACAATGCACTGTAAAAGCAGAAAACCCAGTCTACTGTCAAAAATGGTTGTCTGACATAGTTGTGTTGCTTCATTACCTGGATGATTAATAGATTTAACAAAGAGTTTTGTGCTCTTGAACGAATTGCTGAAGGGGGACAGTTGGGTTATGGAACTGGACAATGAACTGTTACACACATGTGCCTCTCTGAATGGTTTAAAAAACAGCCACGTGTTTAAAAAAAAATTATTATTCAAAGTCCAGACCTAACATCAGTTTAAATGCCATGGGATGACCTTAAACAGGCTCTTAATGTTCAAAAACCTTGCAGTGTGCCTGAATAAAAACAATCCTGCAACAAAAAATTGAAGGAATTTGCCAAAAATCCTTCAAAGAAAAATAAAAGAAGTCGTTGCCAAGGTATCACAACCAATCTAGTTTTGGCAGCAATCTTTGATAATAAGAAAGTTTAAAATAACCAAAACTGTATCAAACAAGGATCAACAAGGACCCATTGCCCTTTCTTAAACGTAATTAGTAGGATGGCAAGGTAAGCTTATAAATCTACAAATCTCACTGGTAAAGAGCAGTTGCAATGTCTTCTTTTAAAACATTTTGTCACCGGACTAAAATATAAAAAATATTTAGAAGGGTTACCTAAGAATCTGTCTATCTGTCTGTCTGTCTGTCTGTCTGAAGACCCAATTATGGGTAACTTTGGTGATATTACTGGTCTACAATTCTTGACACAAAATTGAAAAATACTCACCTTTATTGGAATATTATCATAATTTAGAAACTAAACTTTAATAAATCTATTACACTCTGTAATTATAACTAATTGTCTCATTCAGAACAGGATAAAGATAATGATAATCCACTGTTGTTTGGGAAAGTAGGTCCAATCCAGGTCCACACTGGAAGAGATGTGATTGATTACCGAGGACAGACAAAAAAAATAAAAATCCTTTTTGTTTTCACAAAGATTGAGTTTGGCTGGGAGCAGGTGTTTGGTTCAACTGTTAATCCATGGTTCATGTTTGCTATTTTAACAGGTGGAGATTCCAAGAGTTGAAAGTGAGATGAGCAGTTGGTGGAAGATCTAGGTCATTTGTTAATAGGAGCAGTTGACTGGAGAGTGAGGCGCAAGGGGGTATACCACTGGATGGTGAAAGCAAAGTACTAGTTGGGACCAGGGAACCATAACCAAACCTCAGGCACTAAATGGAACTCTGAGGGAAGCACAAAAGATATTGGAGGCAAGTACATGGAAAAATGTTATTTTAGCACTATGTAACAGTAAGGTAGTTTACCACAAGCTGAGTTAACCATCTGGTGTCTACCTAAGAAAACCCACTCTTCCAAATACTGGTCCTTTATTGCGGCTGATAAGCGCCACCTGACGGCTATACATGCTGGTCAGATGGAGAAGTACAGTTCCAAAACTACAAACATAGACCCACAATACAGCAAACAAGCCTTTGGATACAAAATATAGAAGATCAGTTATGCTACTGTCAGAATTTTAAAATAAATATAAAAACAAAACATAAAACAAGAATTGATTTAAACCAAAATTACTTTAATATGGACAGCTGAAACCCCGCACATTGTGGTAGTATACTTTTCCTTCTTTGTATGTCATTCTTTCCTCACAGGTTCATAATTTAGCATGATTCTTGGTTCTACATAATATCCTCTCATTATGTGCTGTTTCACAACATTTTATGACATTTGGTACTCAAACATCTGCTTAGTTACATTTCAAAAGTGGCAGCTTACAGCAGGATTTCTGTCAGTGGTTTTTGCATTCTCCAATCTATATGCCTGGCTCTTTCCTGCAGTCCATAAATGTTTCAGTCCAGTTTTGGGTGAAGACAGACCAACTGTGTATGAAAGTGAAAGTGAGAGAGGAGAATATGAGAGTAAGAGGCAAAGGGAGCATAACTGCAGGACAGCTTGGAGAGCAGCATGAGGCCATGCTTGTCACTTCTCCTTCCACCCATCGCATCTACTGGCAATAGGCTTATGCACACAAGAGCGCCTACTGTACCTGGACATCTGTGGCGCTCCACTAGGTGGGTGGGGAAGCACAACAGGCCTCGCACCTCTTTAGCAGCCAGGCAATCTGCTTCGTGAGCCCTGGGCTTGCCTGTTGGAATGAAGAGGACACACGCACACACAAAACACGCCTGCCACCCACTGAGGAGCATGGTCAGAACTGTAACAAGATGGTAGATGAGGCACAACACACACATGCCTACATGAAGCCATTGCTAAGCAATGAACTGACACAGCAGAAATTCCCAATAAGCGCGATTTCAACATAAGGGCGCGCGATTGAATTTTCTATTTTAATTTTATTTTTTTTATAATTTAACAAATTTTTTAAAACAGCTCAAGGGTCATTAAGAAATACCCAAAGGGTCACAAAGGAGGGCAGTTTAGTGTCATTAAAACTGTTACTGCTTGTGCTTTTTTTACTGAAAACCTGCCTTGTTTTTCGCATGTTTAAAAATTGTTCAAACAGCAGTAACAATCTGATAAAAGGATTAGTAATTTGCAAACCATTACTTTTTCAAACTAGGGAATGGCTCAAAAACTGGAATGGTACACAACGCACTGAGAGTGCTACATTACAAAATGAAAGATTTCACTTATAGGACAAAATTCTAAAGTAGGGGGGTAAAATAGTTATCCTGGTTTAACTAAGTATTACTAAGTAAGTATTACATTATTAGGATTACTTAAAGAAACTATATCTATATAATCTGATGAAAAATATTGTTTTCAGTGTGTTCCTGCTTATTTTGCATAATTTTCTAAATAAACAAAAAGCATTGATATTCTAAGAAGATATATTTGAGGGTAATAACCTAATCTTCACAAAATTGTCCATGTGGTCTGTGGATCCAATCTTAATCAACAGACCTTCATAGATATACTGCTTACTATGCATTATTATGCCATATTTGAATGGCCAATTGACCTTAACTACAATCTTTATGTTAATCCATTTAAATTCATAAAACATCCATTTGTGAACAATAACATGTTGCTTCTGTAAAGCCAACTCTAATGTATGTGCTCCCATATTAGACCTTATTTTTTGCTGGCCCAAAAAGAAAAAAAACAACAACAAACAAAAACACAAAAAAACAGATTCAACAGCTGTTCAGGCCACAGCAATTTGTACAAGAGTGAAAAACTAAACAGGCTTAAATGTGTCACTAACTGGAGGTTGACATCCTCATATCCCTTGAGGTCACTTTTTCCCAATGCCTCTAAATCCTCTAGCCCTTCTCCCCATCCCCCACAGTTCTAACCGCCCTTCCCAACTTTGCTTCCTATTCCTCCGTGGAAGAGCTCTGGGGGTCTGGACTAAGGATTGAACAGCTGTTGAATTAAATCTGCAAGACTGAGTCTAGACGGGGCCAAGTTTATTGAAGCGATGTTGACCGTCAGATTGATGGTAGACAAGGGGGAGATGGCTCTGGATGTTACATGCACAGCCAAACTGGTTTCGCATGCTATAAACTGCTGGAAACCTTGCCTATTTGATAGAGAGATAATTGTAATTCTGAGGACATAAACACAAAGTTGGCTTAAAAATGAAGCTTGCTAGGGGAACAGAAACCAAGGAAAAATATTTTATTTTAAGTAGATTTTTCAAGAAAACATCCATCCATCTTTGGTCAATCAATAGAGAATTATTCGTAGAGGTGATGAAAATGGCCATGTGGACTAATATGCCGTATATGTACGCCAAATATGTTCTTTTTATAGACTGCTGAGCCTATAGATTCATGGATTAAATAGTGTAGGGAAGAATAAGCCTTGGCTTCAGGATATCCTTTTTTTGGTAAATCAGATTTTTTACAATAGCTTTTTATGACTTTTTTTATTCATATTTGTAATGATGTACATCTAACAAAACAATAAGTCAATCGATCAAGTTTGTGTGTGGAAATAAAATACACCCAAATGACCCTGTTCCAAAATTCTCATAATCGTTACTGGATCCCTGTTTCTCCAAAAGTATCACTACCCTTTTCACTATCTGATAATTTTTTCAAGACTTGCCATCGCATTCCTCTCACAAAATTACATACCTGATTTAAGACTGATCAACTAATAATAAACAATGTTTTCAAACTTTATGACATCCTTTAGGAAGTTCTGTTGAATGTGGCACTCGATTCATCTTGAAAGTCAATCTCTGAACCATCCAGCACCAAGGTCAGTCTAACTATAACAGTACAAATTAATCAAGAACTGGGCTCTGCTATAAGATGTATCACCTCCTCCAACCCATCCAACTGTAGTCAGTACCTCCAATGTATTAAATATGCAACTCCTACATTTCATATGTAATATATCTTTCTCCTTTTGAAGTCTCCTTAGGTTACAAACCCCAAAGCCTACATTTTCCAACCTTAAATACCTTACTTGGTCTATCTTCTCTGCTGGAGTTGTAGGTGTATGAAAGTGACCTAAGAATCCCTAATACACAGCTTTGGAAAAGAGCAGAAACGAGCTACTGATCATTTTATTCCTCAGTGTTATCGTACATGGTAGGCCAAGCCTTTCCTCAATGTTTCCATGTGCTTTGGAGTTTTTTTACTAACTGTTTCAAGCCGTATCATTCGTTCTTTGTATTTTCAACTGTCAATCAAAGATTGAGAAAAGAAAAAGTGACATTTTATTTTGTTTTTTGTTTTTTTTAATGTTACACGAAAAACAAAAATACGCCCGGTGTTTTATATTTCAATTTTAGACTGTGATCACAAATACGAAGTAAAAAAACGGGCCAAAGGACTGAATTTATTTAAATATTTCTTTGGTCTGGTTTACGTGCCCCGGAAATAGTTTCACACACTTTAAACGTAGGTAAAGTTAGAAAGATATTAACAGATTGGGCATTTCCAAATCAATAAGTTATCTACGGAACGTTGTTTCTACATATCCGACACCTCACTGCAATCACAGCAAGGTGGACTCTGAGCTACAATCCTATTTTTCTGAAAAAGGGCTGTCTTCGGCGCTGGAAGAATTGCATTGGGCTCTATGAAGTGCCAGCTTCACTTTGCATGCGCGGGACCGTCTGCAAATTACAACACTGGAAAAAAAAGCGAAAGATAAAATAAAGAGCTTCACCGTCGAGTTGTGACGTGTTATCAAAATCACTTTATATAATCTAACGCTTTTCGGATTAAGTTTTTTGAAAGAAGAAGCACAAATGTTATTATGATTTTTTTTTAGAGAGCCTCCAAGAGTGAGCTTTTAAATAATCATATATAAAAAATGAAAAAAAATCTCTTGAACTGTTAAAAACAGTATCCAACTTATATGGAATGGTTTTGTCTAAATAAGACTTGCAGTGTGGAAATTAATTACTGCTATAGTTTTTTTTTTCAACTACTTCAGGCTTTTTAAAATCCTCAAAATTATTCTAATGCATTATCTTCCAATCCCAAAAACATATTCTGAAAAATGGGAGCTCATATAAAATGTTTATGATTACACAACAAATGTCCTTGGTGAAGCTCTTTATTATATCTTTCCCTTTTTTACAGTGTTGCAATTTGCAGTCGGTTCCCTGCGCCTGCGAAGTGAATCAGTCGCTTCATAGAGCCCGATACAATTCTTCCAGCGCTGAAAACAGTCTGTTGTTTTTTTAATTTTTTTATACGATTGTAGCTCACTCCACCTTGCTGTGATTGCAGTTATTTGTCGGATTTGTAGAAACGATGTTCTGTTGATAACTTTTTGATACGGAAATGGCGAATCTGTGAATATCTTTCTACCTTTAGTTTAAGTTTAAGGTGTGCGCAAAGCCATTTCCGGAGTACGTAACAAAGCCCAAATAAATATTAAAATGACATTCAGTCCTGTGGACTGTTTTTTGACTTTCTATTTATACTCACAGTCTAAAATTGGAATATGTAAAACCAGGGACACTTTCGTTTTTTCGTGTTAGATTAACAAACACAAAAAACGAATTAAAAACTTTTTTTATTTTTAATTGAGAATTGAAAATATAAAGAACGAATGTTACACGGATTTGTTTCCAAGCGCTATCTTTAGGGTAAATCCTTTATGTCTTGCATTGGAACCGAGTTTCTGTAATGCTCCTACGAATCAGTGCATTGGAAAAGAGAAACAAGTTCTCCTGGTTCATTTGCCACAATCAGCAACAGTTATCAAATCAAACCACCTACATCCTTCAGCCAAACTCTCTGCCCTCCAATTTTGCCTCCCCAAACCTTGCTTCACAATCCTAATTCTGGCCATTGCTCCCCAGTGTTTCATCTCCACTTGTGACCGTAACCTCTATGCACTAAACCCTGAGAAGCCTAAATGAAGCCATCAGCAGATTTAATTATTTTCTGTTATGATAAACCTTTTAGTATGGTGTCCTGAGACCTTTCATGTATGGATGTAAGAGGTTTAAACTGTCATTTGACTGCTCTGGCCTTTTGATGTGGCATCTGTCACTTTGCATTTAGATGACAAGTCAGATCCCAGATCTGCCGGTCAGGTGCATACTGTAAGCTGTTGAAATATGCCAGAAAGGAGATACCTTGTTTGGTTTGAGGCAATACAAATTTTATTATATCATACAAAAATGTTCTTACTATTTTAATGTCAAGAATTATAACCTAAGACTATGTAAAGTTATGCTTTATTGGTAAACTTTCCTATGTCCTGATCTAAAACTTTTGAGATTATATTACCTAGTCATTATGTACCCATGTGCCAGCTTCACACGTGGATATTGGACCAAAGGATGGACAAAACTTGTAACAATCCACACTTATATTTACAACATCAAGGTGTATTTTTTCAGATTTTTTTTTCATGATGTCACACAAGATGCAAAGTTTCTGAGATACATTTATGGGCATGGAAATCAGTTTACCTTGAGCGAGAACTGCAAATTACATGTAAAAAAAATTATATATGAAACAAGGATACTGTAAGGGTGATGTTACTGTGCCTTGGAAAGACATATTCCACTGGCGAGGTGATGCACTATGTGTGGAATCCTGTCAGTTTGTCTTTCCACTGCAGTTGTGTGGTAGCATCTGCTGCAGTGTGCACAACCATTCTAAATGTGTGTGCATAAAAGCTGTGGACACTGATTGTGTCTAACCAACTCTTTCGAAAGTGACTCTGACAGTTTGGATAATAGTTTTTGCCCACACTGCAAACACACACACATCGAACCACTGTGTGTTGCCCTCACGTATTGGGCTCTTCAAATGGTGAGGGTTGGGGGCCAGCTTATAATTAACTTGCCTGCCAAGTGGCATTATATATCATCAAAGGCTCGACGTTGGCCCAAAGGAACTCCAAAAATGTGGCAGTGCTATTGTACCCAGCCTAATAAGGTCAGTGCTGTGGCATAGTAAATTACAGTTATTTGTAACATTTAGACAACAAATGTGGTCAGGCGTCAGCTTTCTCTCACATGGTGGTTTTTAGGCCTAAGGAAGAAAGGCACCAACAAAACACAACAGGTTCCACTTTTGTAGGAAAAGTGAACTAAACAGTGCTATATTAAAACCTCAAATATACATACTACGGAAACAAATAAAATATTGGTAATGTTAATAACATAAAAGACATTTTATTTTTCGTCAGTTAGCTCTTTAAGATAAGTGGTGGTTGGGGAATGCCTTATTGATCTAAATTAAGTTGTTCTTTATACCAACCTTTGTGTCTGATATTTTTCTATGTATTGTGGGGAGCCCAATACTAAACCATCAGTTTTCCGATTTGAAAAAAAATGAAAATTGTCTGCTAAATCTTAGAAATACTTTCACAGAGCTGGATGTTCTGACAGCTTTGCCATGGAAAGATGTTTTCCAGGCATATGGTGTTACTTTATAGCACTGCCAAGTAACTGTTATTTTCAGTTATGAGAATGCTGTATATGTAAGAAAAAAAAGAAACTAAAAGAAAATTGCCTTGGTGTTATAATTGTATATGACACCTTGAAACTCGCCCCTCTCTTTGTAAGAACCTGCTGCTATTTCCCACAATCCAACTTCAGCATTTCACCACACTGCTGCTCAATGTCATCCAACGATGCTGTATTGTATAATAGTGTTTTAGGAAAATGGCACCTTTGGAAATGACACAATCTTTTTTTGCAGTTGTTTGTCTAACTCAGATGGTGTCTAAAGCTCCAAGGCAGGGTTATGAGTAAATAGTTGCAGGAGCAAATGTTTTGGAAGCCTTGAGATTTAAGGATTACCTAAACATGCAAGACTGAAACAAAGCAAAACTCTTGATGTGTTTCTGAAATGACATTATAACAATATAAAACTCAATAACCTGCTTATCCTTGTGGGGTCACGGGGGTCTGCTAGGCAATACAAATAGCTAAATACAAATGTGAGAGAAAATATAAATAAAACATTTTCAAAACTAGATCAAGTGTACTTTGCTCAACATAATGCCAAGCTGGCGTAAACTAAATACTGAGTCCCTGTGTTTGCTTTTCAATGTCTTAAATTATCCAACTGTCTACATCACTTTCCTCCAGTGAAGAAGAAAAATAAAGCAAAATACTGATAAGCTTGAGTATTGACAAGAACCAGGTGGTGAGGCTTTGGGAGTGGACCAGGCAGGGTAGGAACGTTCGGACGCAGTACAAGCAGAGAAGAAATAGCACTAATAGAGGGGGAAAGTAGAGTATAAATCTAAAGAGAACTAAACAAAAGAGTACAAAACAAAAAGAAAAAAAACATTAAACTGAAATAACTGACTTGACTGAACTAAAGTCAAAACAGAAAAAGGCTGACAAAAATTAAAACAATCAAGAAACATTCTGGTATCCAGACATCAACCCGTCCTTAACATGGATAGCAGACGTAATTAAAGTCCAAAGGCTTAAAAGAAATTAACCAACACAGGGCAGGTGGAGTGAGCACTGGAAAGAGCGCCAGAAACAAAAAAGCCTGATTCTACAGAGCAGATTACTTTTGGTGGTGGTGTCACCATGTATTGCTGGAGGAAGAGGAATTTGGTGGGGCTGTGGTAGGTGGTACAGAGAATGGTGGTGAAGAAAACGAGGGGGAAACAAAGGTTAAAAAAAACAAGGACTACTTATACTGGGGAGCTTGATTACTTGAAAGCTAGACAGCTGAGAAACAAAACATTTGAGAGACAGCTGGGAGAAGCAGGAACCTGAGATGTTATGAAAGGTACTGGGTGAATCCCGGAAGGAAGAAAATAATTATTAATGGTAACACTAACACTTATGCAGACTTATAAATACACAGACGCTGATAATACAGCAAGTTGTGAACTGTACTAAATCCTAAAGACCACTTCATTCAGAGAAACAGAAGAGGCAATCATTCATTTTGCTCTATTGGGTATAATATAGAGTACAATATGCTCGCTAAATCACAGAGTTTGTTTGTTAAGGTTAACTGACATTTTTCAGTGCATACAATGTTACATTCAGGGACAAATGAAGACATATTTATTACAATTTTGTATTTTTCTGTTTAAATATTTCACTAGGTTTGACGGCTTTTAGAACAGGCTGACAGGCATTATATTCTAAATCTAATATTAAACAGTGATGACTCTGTCAGGCAGGGGCTACACATTTAACCACTACCTCCTTTCTCGCCTTTGTTCACTTACACTGTGTAACGTGGGGGATGTGACAGATTGATTCAGAGTGACAGATGGTATGTGCCTGAGATGTTCATTAATACTTCAATCCTATAATGTAGTGAGGTTTCCTGCAGTGCTGTATCATATTACAATTTTACATTTGTTAGCTCTAACCAAGGCGTTTGTGAGTTAAGTATGAGTTTCTGGTTGAACAAGCCCATGGAGCTGCATCTTGATATGGTCATAAACGTCACATATCCAGGTGGTAAGTATTACATCTGAAGTCCTTAGCATTATTCCTATCCTGGAAATCAGGTCGGTAAATGTATTAAAGGATCTAAATTACATTCATTCAATATCACCTTTGCCAATGACAGCAGCGCGCCATGGATTAAACAAATTATTTAAGTTATGAATGTTGTTTAGTTTAAATGCCACCTCAGCAGGAACATTTAATACAATGGTATATTGTCTCCAGTAGGAGTATGGCTGCATTTAACTTCTTCTCTCAGCATAGAAATTGTCCTTTTCAATGGATGACTGTTTTATGCTCAAGGCTTGAACGGAGAATGCTGCAGATTAAAACTGCTCTCATTCTTATTTAAGACAAAGTGGCTTTGTCACAGTCACTGTTTTTGCCCTCCTATAACTATCTTCTGTGTTTACAATAAACTAACTCCTGCCCGTTTGTGGCGGGCCATGAATTATGGGAGTGACAAAAAAAGGGTCACTCAGCAGCATTAGTAGTACAGGCTCTAAGCACTGCTTTGTTAAGCTTGAATAGCTATTGTAATTATGTTCGCCCTGCAACCTCTCCCTGACCGTAGCCCAGAACTGTAGAATTCGAACTACTGGGGTATAAAATGCATTCCACTTTGCTCCGCAATCACAGCAGACTCTAATTTAAAAAGACTTTGTTTCATTTCACGCATTGTTCATTTAAGTATATAACTAACACCGGGGAGAAAGAGCAAGAATCCCAAATATCTGTTTTTTTATTCTGTCGTGAATACGGACATTTCTGGTGCATATCCGGAGTTTTACTGATATGCACAGTATCTTGTCATATATTAACCCAATATGCATTATGAAGAGAATATATTTTACTTGGATACAAACAATATTCTGATCTGGCCATGTATGTGTTCCATAAATGTCCTCAGGGCGAAAACACCCAGAATCCCTAAATATATGTTTTTGGATTCTATCTAGAATACGGACATATCTGGTGCATATCCTGAGTTTTGTTTGTTTTTTGATATGCACCATATCTGGTCAAATATTAACCCCGTATACAACATGAGGACAAAATATTGTATTGGTATATGGGCAGCATTTTAAATTTTTCATGTATGTGTTCTTTATATGACATTAGGCCATATCTAATCATAGTATTTTAGTCGAAAACTCATTACGTGAATGGAATTTCTGCATGTGTCATATATTGATTGCATCTATCCCTCAAAGCCAAATGCTGACTCTGGAACCACTAGAAAACATTGACAATATCTAGTGCATATGTAAGGTTTTGTTGACATGAGCTTTATGTAATTAAATATAAATGAAGTATTCACAGCCTTGTCATATACAAAGTCTGAATAAGACGTGATGCAGAATATCAAAATATAATGACACTGTAGTTTGAGTAGAATAATTGCAATATTTGTAGCATATTTCAATACCTTTTGTCTTATAAAACATATTTATTACAGATTTTGCAATCAATTCTGTTTTATTTGAGATTTTTACCTGATGTTGATACGTCATGACAATAGGCAGAATCTGGTGATTTTATATGGGGCAAAAGGGCCAGAATCAAGCCAGTGTTACCTGCCTTTAGGTCAGTTGCATACCACTTTGATAGCCTTCTTTCAAATGTGTGCCAATCACTTATTGTCATTACTGACTCTGGACCAATTAAAGAGTCACAAAAAAATTCAGCAGATTTACTTTTTTCTTGGCATAAACTATATCTAATCCAATGGATTAATTATTCAGGTCCTTGTCATATGCTAAGTATAAATATGACAATGCACTATAGAACATAATGACACCCTATTTTGAGGAAAATGGCAATATAGTTGTAGCACATACCACCACTGTTCCTCAATAAATTTACTTATTTGTCATCTAGACAGAAAGCATGAAGATGCGGGACTATCTATGTGGTGATCTGTCCGTATAAACCACATACATGGACAACATACGGAAAAATCTGGACCATATTCCTGGCAGATCCTGTCTCCGGATATCCCCGTATACAGTTATGGATCCTGTCAAATCCTAAACCTACATGTATCATCGAAGTATCTGGGAAATACCCGTCATGTCTGCACCAGAAAAGAATGGAGCTAAGGGTAGATCCAAGGTACATCTCCTTTGACCACTGTTGGGAAATCTACATACTATGGACAATTATGCACACATGGATGAAGAGAACAGAATGGACAGGTGGATGCAAAATAGATACAGTACAGGCCAAAGGTTTGGACACACGTAAACACATACAATGCGTTTTCTTTACTTTCAGTACATTTTACATAGTACATTCTTACTGAAGACATCAAAACTGCATGAAGACATGTGGAGTTATGTACTTAACTAAAAAAAGGTGGATGAACTGAAAACACATTTTATACTCTACTTTCTTTTAAATAGCCAGCCTTTTCTCTGATTACTTTTGGAGTATAAAACCTGTTTTTAATTTGTCCAACTTTTTTTTTTTTGTTAAATACATAACTCCACATGTGTTCATTAATAGTTTTGATGCCTTCAGTGTCATGTTCAAATATCATGTTGGACTCCCAATTTTGTCGTCCACCTTTCTCTGAGTCAGCCGGATTGTTGATCAACTCTTATTTTTCGGATTCTAAATGTTTGATAGCTTTAGATAGGTGGCATGGAGGTTTGAACTCCTAAGAATGAAGTCAACTCAACACAGCTCAGCTTTATTTATAAAGGGAATTAACAAACAGCCGCGACTGAATAAAGTGCTGTACATAACTGAACAATTCTTTTCTGTACTGGGATGCATATACCAGTAGTTTACGTGAATTTTGAATTGCCTTATTAATAGAATTAAGACCATGTACACAGAAATTTGTTGAGTGGTCCTTGAACCAACCCCCGAAAAGCTGCTGGCCCAGACAACATCCCCGGACGGGTGCTGAGAGAGTGCGCGGACCAGCTCTCAGAAGTGCTGGCGGACATCTTCAAAGCCTCCCTCATCCAGGCAGCTGTCCCCACCTGCATGAAGACCGCCACCACCATCCCGGTCCCCAAGAGCTCCGCAGTGACAAGTCTGAATGACTATCGGCCAGTAGCCCTCACACCGATACTCACAAAGTGCCTTGAAAGACTGGTTCAGACCCACATCAAAGCCAACATCAGCGTCACCGTTGATCCACACCAGTACGCATACAGGAAAAATCGATCCACAGAGGACGCCATTTCCTCCGTGGTCCACACTGCCCTCACCCACCTGGAGCAGAAGGATTCATATGTTCGTATGCTGTTTGTGGACTTCACATCTGCCTTCAACACAATGATTCCTCAGACTCTGATTAATAAACTATCCTCACTTGGACTGAGCTCTTCCATCTGCAACTGGGTCCTGGACTTCCTGACCAACAGGCCGCAGGATTCACAACATCTCCTCCCCCACCATCACCCTCAGCACTGGCTCCCCTCAGGGCTGTGTGCTGAGCCCCCTCCTGTTCACACTGCTCACATATGACTGCTCGCCTATCCATCCAGGCTGTCCTATTGTGAAGTTTGCGGACGACACAGCAGTGGTTGGATGCATCACAAACCGTGATGAGTCCAGCTACAGGCAGGAGGTGGAACACCTGGAGGGCTGGTGCAGAGATATCAACCTCTGCAATAATGTAAAGAAAACCAAGGAGATGATTGTGGACTTCAGAAGGGGCAAGCATGCCAACCTCCCCCTGCACATTGGAGGAAACGCGGTGGAAGTGGTCAACAGCTACAGGTACTTGGGTGTACACCTGAGTAACAACCTCACCTGGAGCAACAACACTTCCATTCTGGTCAGGAAGGCGCACCAGCGGCTCTACTTCCTCAGGAGGTTGAGAAGAGCTGGACTCTGGAGCTAAGTTCTCACCTCCTTCTACAGATATGTGGTGGAGAGCGTCTTGTTGCTCCAGCATCAACGTGTGGCATGGAAGCTGCTCTGCTCCAGACAGGAAAGCTTTGCAGAGGGTGGTGAAGGCTGCACAGAGGACTGTTGGAGTCAGCCTCCCCAGCACCACAGACATTTACACGTCCAGATGCAGGAAGAGGGCCTCTGGCATCATGAAGGATCCCACACACCCAGCACACTCACTTTTTGTCCCGCTCCCCTCAGGCAGGAGGCTGCGGAGCATAAAGTGCAAAACCACCAGACTGAGAAACGGCTTCATTCCTGAAGCTGTGAGACTCTTAAACACACTCAATTACAAATGAAAAACACTTTCTCATTTAACCGGCACTGTTCACTTTAATATCCCACTTTAAAATGTCACTTTAAAATGTCACTTAATATGTCACTTGCACTCCGAATGTTCATTGCTGCTATGTCCGATGTCCCATATTGTAGATTCTGTGTCCATATTGTAGATTCTGTGTAGTCAAATCCTATTTCTCGCATAGTTATTTATATTTTATTAAATTATTTAAAACTGCTATCAGGGTGTAAACTGGACCGGGGGATTACAATTTCGTCCCACCTCATGTACCACATGTGTTGTGATGACAAATAAAAATTCCTCTATTCCTTGATTCCTTGAATGACACTTCCACACTTGCTTCTTGCTGAGGCAAATCAACAACTCATAGTTACAATGATCCAGATCACACATATCGAAGCCTCACAACCTCACATTTCCAGTGGAAGTTCATGCCAGAGGACAAGTATGTTTAATTATGTGGTTTCTTTCCCTCTGGACCACTGTTTGTGAAAATCACACAACAGTTGTTTTATTTTTCTTTCTATTTTCTGTAACGTTTTGCTGACATGAGAGCTATTCTGCCCACACAGATTCTGTTCAGAGCACAATGAAAGAGTGACCCAGGCTGTAATGGGGGACCGTTACAGATGCTGTGCCGCATTGGGGCACAAGTTAGAAGTAAGTTTGATCACATTAATCTAGAGGCCTAATTGGGTACAGTCTGCTAATGTCTTTGAGTGGTTACCATCCTTTTCAGATGCCATACATTATTACATTTAGAGTTCATTAAATGGTGTTTATTGTTTTGTTTAATCACTAGGAGCCTGCAAAAGGGTTTTTGAGTCCTACAAGACCAGTAGAAAGCAAGACCTGGAGGGGACCAAGAAAGATGTAAAGAGGAAGAAGACTCTTACGAGCAGAAGATATAGAGTGAGTTGTTGTCCTGCTCCATACTGTTGTATTAATTGATCTTGGTAACCTGTTTTATGTAAGGGATCTTAGAGGTGGCCACTAATGAAAAATAGGCTGCAGGACACAAGGAAGACCAGTTTCTTTTCTCACTATCAAAGGCATTGTGTACATGATCTTAAGCATATTCTGCAGATTTGGTATAGCATTTTATTATGAGTCACACTTGTGAATTGCTGTCTGGACATATAGTATTCTATTTCATGTCCAAAACATACAATTTTCACAAAGGTAAAGTTCTGAGACAAATCTACTTCTATCCCAAAATTAGGTTCATACTGAAGATATTTCTCATTGACAGTATTACTTTGTCTCAAACCACTTTAAAGCTGTACCCTTTTTGAATCCTGAAATCAAAACATTTTCCAATATGGCGGCCACCTTGTGACATCATAATATGCAAAATAGAATACATTTTTCACTCCCATTACAGACTTCAAGTCATACTGAACAATTTTCTCATTGACAGCATAACTTGTTCTCAAACAATTTTAAAGTTATAGCATTTTGAAATCTTGTAATCAAAATTGTATATTTTCTTGAAAAAACTCTGGTGCCTAAAGGCAAGGCAAGGCAAGTTTATTTGTATAGCACATTTTCGTGTACAAGACAATTCAAAGTGCTTTACATAAGAAAAAAGATCAGAAAATGAAACAATAAAATCAGTTTTGAATTTAAAAGAAATAAAATAAAAATGAAATAATAATAATAGTAATAGTACTCAGTTGCTATATGCACAGTTAAATAAGGCTGTTTTCA
>JAVLVB010000562.1:460819-475617 GCA_032876305.1 Orestias chungarensis | reverse complement strand
AATGTGAACAGGAGGGGGCTCAGCACACAGCCCTGAGGGGAGCCAGTGCTGAGGGTGATGGTGGGGGAGGAGATGTTGTGAATCCTCACAGACTGCGGCCTGTTGGTCAGGAAGTCCAGGACCCAGTTGCAGATGGAAGAGCTCAGTCCAAGTGAGGAGAGTTTATTAATCAGAGTCTGAGGAATCATGGTGTTGAAGGAAGATGTGAAGTCCACAAACAGCATACGGACGTATGAATCCTTCTGCTCCAGGTGGGTGAGGGCAGTGTGGACCCCGGAGGAAATGGCGTCCTCTGTGGATCGATTTTTCCTGTATGCATACTGGTGTGGATCAACAGTGACCCTGATGTTGGCTTTGATGTGAGTCTGAACCAGTCTCTCGAGGCCATTTGTGACTATCGGTGTGAGTGCTACTGGCCGATAGTCATTCAGACCTGTCACTGCGGAGCTCTTGGGGACCGGGATGATGGTAGTGGTCTTCATGCAGGTGGGGACAGCTGCCTGGCTGAGGGAGGCGTTGAAGATGTCCGCCAGCACGTCTGAGAGCTGGTCCGCGCACTCTCTCAGCACCCGTCCGGGGATGTTGTCTGGGCCTGCAGCTTTCCGGGGGTTGATCCTCCTCAGAGTCTTCCTTACTTCTACTGGAGTCACACTGATGGGCTCTTCTCCTGGTGAAGCCATCAGACCATGCATCTCTGTAAACTAAAGTTCTCAAAACAATGACTTGGGTTAAAAAATATCTTTAGTAGCACTAACATACTTTCTCTTGTTAACAGCGGTATCAAATCGCATTCCTCAAAGAGCCGAGTGTTTGTCCAGTCAAGTGATTCCAGGTTGAACGAAAATATGAAAGGTAAATGTATTTAAACTTAAAACTATGACTCCTCGCATACTTCAGTAGATTCTAAGTGCTTGTAAACGGCCTTAGTTTAAGAAATTGCCAAGTAGAAAATGTTTCTTGGAAGGGGGATTCTCTCTACAGGAGGATGTTTAAACCTTGAGGTAAGATGTGCTTATGTTTGAAATTGTCCATAGTGCAACTGGACACCAAAGAAGTGGAAATGCAATTGTACCAGTACACGGACGCCTCCCACAGCAACGTGTCAAGCGATGCCTCCCACAGCGACGTGTCATCCTTTTGAATCGATGTTTAAAATAAAGCTTAAATATTTACTTCTAATCTGTTGCTTGTGTAGTCCTTGGTATTAGCACAACAAAGGGTCTTGGCTAAGGACCTACACTGGATGCAGTTGGTGTATATCGTTGTCCTGGATTTGAACCCAATCCAAAAGTGAGGTTACCTTCCAATCCAGCCGGCCTGAAGGAGATGGCAAAATGATAGGATTGACACACTGGGAAAATGGGGTGGAGCTTTATTTTTGAGACTAGATATTATATATTCCTAGATTTATGCCATGGCTGCTCCAGGCTCCTCAAGTAAGACTAGGAATAACTGTGGAGGTGGTGGAATTCTTCCACTCAAGAACTTAGCCATTGACAGAAATAATAGATGCTTGTCATTCCCTGGGTCGCAAGCAGAAAAAGGCTGAGGGAAAATCCAGAAGAGTGAATAATGAGTCATTTTGAAGTTTTCTGCAAGATGAATAAGACCTGGCAAGTAATGGAGAAAAAACTGAAGGGAACAAAGGTATAACTGAATGACACCCTAATGCAAAACAATGATGGGATTTCAAGGAAAGCAAGATTCCTGAAGAACAAAATCCAGGGATCTTGGACTGCATTGTTAAATGTTAGAATAGATTATTATTTTAGGGTTCTATATATATGCTAAGATTTAATCCTGAAATAAGCTTGTCCTGCTCGGATGCTGCTGTTAAGCAGGTAGAAAAGGCCAAGTTGTTTGGTGTAAACATTGATGAAAAGCTTTCCTGATCTTCACATATTAATAAAATTGTATCTAAAATGAGTAGTAATATTTCAATGATTAGAAGAGGACTTCCTCTTGACTGCGTCAACAGTAAAGTTGACCCTGCAATCTAGTCTTAATTACTGCTCAAAATTATGGTCCGGTTGTGCCAAGCAAGATTTAGACCAACTCCAGCTCACACAGAACAGAGTGGCACGCCTTGCTTTCTCCTTGTCTGGGAGGAGTAGTGTTGATTGGATGCAAGCCAAATTTTCCTAGATGAAAGTTGACCTGTGGCCTGGTGACATTTTTGTTTAACAGCTGGTTTATTCGTCCATCCATTAATTTTCTTGCCACTTATCCGAAGTCGGGTCGCGGAGGCAGCAGCCTGAGCAGGGAAACCCAGACTTCCATCTCCCCTCCACGTCCACCAGCTCCTCCGGGAGGACCCGAGGCACTCCCAGGAGAGCCGGGACACATAGTCTTTCCAGCGCATCCTCGGTCTACCCCGTGGTCTCCTCCCAGCTGGACATGCCCGGAATACCTCACCAGAAAGGTGTCCAGGGGGTATCCTGACCAGGTGCCCGAGTCACCTCAGCTGGGTCCTCTCGATGCAGAGGAGCCGCGGCTCTACTCTTAGGGAAAACCCGGCCACTCTGCGAAAGAAACTCATTTCCGCCGGTTGTATCCGTGATCTCGTTCTTTCGGTCATGACCCACAGCTCATGACCATAGGTGAGGGTGGGAACGTAGATTGACCAATAAATGAAGAGCTTTTGCCTTTTGGCTCAGCTCCTCTTCACCACCACGGACCGATGCAGCGTCTGCAGTAATGGGCGATATACTTAAACTCCTCCACCTGGTGCAGGAACTCGTTCCCTACCCGAACGGGGCACTCCACCCTTTTCCGGCTGATGACCATTGTCTCAGATTTAGAGATGCTAATTCCCATCCCGACCGCTTAACACTCGGTTGTGAATCGCTCCAGTGAGTGCTGGAGATCCTGGCCCGATGAAGCCAACAGAACCACATCATTTGCAAAAGGCAGAAATGCGCGTAGAAATTCTATCCATAAAAGTTATGGACAGAACCGGTGACTACCTCTGTGATCTCGGCCGTGGTGATTGGAGAGCCCACATCCGGCTCCTCAGTCTCTTCATCCTCATCGGAAGGCATGTCAGTGGGATTGAGAAAGTCTTCGAAGTATTCCCGCCACCGCTCCACGACGTCCTGAGATGAGGTCAGCAGCACCCCATCTCCACCATACATAGTGTTGGTGGAGCACTGCTTCCCCCTTCTGAGACGCCGGATGGTGGACCAGAACATCCTCGAAGCCATCCGGTAGTCTCTCTCTATGGCCTCTCCGAACTCCTCCCATGCTCGAGTCTTTGCTTCGGCAACCGCCGAAGCCGCATCCCGCTTGGCCTGCCCTTACCTGCCAGCTGCCTCCAGAGTCCAAAAGGGCAAAAAGGCCCTATAGGACTTCTTCAGCTTGACAGCATCCCTCACTGCTGGTGTCCACCAACGATTTCTGGGATTACGGCCCCGGCAGGCAAAAACGATCCTGCGGCCAGAACTCCTGTCTATTCGTAAACCT
This sequence comes from Orestias chungarensis, assembly GCA_032876305.1. NCBI lineage: Eukaryota > Metazoa > Chordata > Actinopteri > Cyprinodontiformes > Cyprinodontidae > Orestias > Orestias chungarensis. The sequence continues at coordinate 472,155 of JAVLVB010000562.1, read as the reverse complement.
AACAATTTAAGATTATATGGAATAAGATAGCTATCAAAAGAATGTGTGCAAAACTCTAAAATGTGTAAATTTGAGAAATTCTGTGGATTAGGATTGCCTTTATGAATCTAAAAGCTGTGTCTGAAAAGTCTTGTGAATACAATTTGAATTTCTATCACTATGAACTCTTACCTTCGGTGGGGACAAGAATTTAAGTTTGTGGGTACGAATTACATTTTTTTTAAATGACGGCACAGGTTGGAGTAATCGATCTGGGATCACATAAAAAACAGCATACTCCAAATTCAAAGATAGCGGAAAACATTGGACCGGGTATAGCAACTAGCTCAAAAATCATAGCTAATATATATAACCTGAACAGGCCTTCAACAATCTATAACATGTTGGCGACATCAACATGTTTTTTTTCCAAATGCTGATTTGATGGAAGGATGGACAATGGTAAACACGGAACACTTTGGGAAGAGTTGAGGCAGAGTTGAAACTTCATATCCCAACAGGAATACAATTATACATAAAAAGATAAATGGGATAAATGTAATAAATAATAACGTTAGAATGCCCAAAGCTCTAGACTTAAATCCAACTGGGAAAATGTGGCAAGACCTAAAAGCTAGTGCTCACAGAAGTGCTCTAAAAAATAAAAATTTATCATTGCTTTGCTCTAAAATTGTACTTTTCCCTCATAATTTCTCTTTCTGCACCAAAGCAAAGAACAAACAGTTGGGAGTGGTTTGAGCTCCTGGGATATCAAATCTCCACATTAAATTCTGTTTATATATATATATGTATATATATATATATATGTATATATATGTATATATATATATATATATATATATTAGGGATGCATCGATACCGACACTGGTATTGGGTATCGGCCCGATATCAGGCTTCAAGTACTCTACTCGTACTCATAAAATTACTACCGATACCACGACACAGTTACCACCCGCGGTGCAACTATAGGGCCTGGCTGGGCCTTATTGCGTGATCTCTGTTCCACCAGGTCCGCCGGCACAGAGCCACCTGACGGAGCAACAACCGCAAGCATGTGCGCACAAATAGCAGGTAAGTGCCCCCGCTCAAAGGTGCACGGACACGCGCTCAACTCCGACAAACCGCCCGCTCGCACAGCTCACTCCACTTGTGCAGCTCACTCCGCCTCCGCGCCCTCAACTCTATATTATATGCAAATGAGCCACGCTCCCAGCTAATCAAAGACTGACGTTTTTCATCCAATTAAAAAATTTCTTCCAAATACACAAAGTTGATTCATACTCTCAGACTCACTATCATTTCAGCAGAGCCGCAAGCACAGACACAGAGCCGAGCGTGGGCTGAGCGGGCGAGTGAGGAGTTTGTTAGAGTTGAGCGCGCGCCTGAGGAACCCATGAGCGAGTGCGCCTGAGATTCACACACACACGCCTACAACCATTGCTCCCCCAGACAGCTCCACGCCCACAAACCTGGCGGCACAAAAACCAAGCCACACTGAGTCCCTGTCCTCAGTACCGCAAAAAAACATTTCAGTATTTGACAAATTTGTTAAATTTGTGTTTGTACAGTATGTTTGCATATAATAGGGAATGTTGTTCAAATAACAGTATCTGTGGAAAAAGTTTAAAAAATCCAAATTAACTATATGTGTAATGGTGTAAGTACTCGGTATCGGTATACGTGAGTACTCGAATGCAAGTACTTGTACACTTCTCATTTTGGAAAAAAGTGGTATCGCTTTTTTCACCCAGGTTACCCAATAAACATAGTGGGGGGGATGCTGGAACATTTCATTTAAACCACACTGAGAGATCCAGACAAACCTCAATCCAGAATGCCTGAACTGGTCCCAAGTACCATAGAGCATGCATATAATCATCAGGTGTGTCATCTGTACACTGTGAGTAGATATTCACATGTTTAAGACCCATCTTGGACATCCTTTGTCCTGTATTATGTGTTTTTTGATAAATCTTATATTGTATACGTTTTAGATTTGGGTTTCTTAGGATTCTAAAGGTGATGCAGCAAATTTGCGACAAAAAATTGTGATCTGATTCTAAAAACAAGTCCTTCTCCCATTGTAAGTGTCACTAAAATGATTTCTGTATTAAATACATTTTTGGTTCTGAAGGTTAAAATATTTTTGTTTTATTCTGTTGTGTTTTACATTGTAATGTTTGTTTTATTTCTAATATATATTTATTATGTCACAAAACTATTAATTGTTTTTGTCATGAGACTTATGTATCAGCATAATAGGCTGCGAGACTTATTTATGCAGATGCACATGAAAGCCTTGTCCCGAAGGAGCCACCAGATTGCAAGAATATTAAACTATGATCTCCGACTTAGCAGGCGGGCAAGAGAATCAGGTTCTTTAAAAGTTGTGCATGCGCAGTGGCTCCTCATAAATACAAAAGGAGTATCCTCACCTGCGCCCAAAACCGAATCCAAAACCTGCCAGAGCGCTGAAGTCATAGTCGTTCGTTATTAGGTTTTCCAATCCCCAATTCCCTTGTGTCAAAAGTAAAGGATTAATGACTCGAGCAGAGGTGGATTGCGTGAGAGGAATACTGATTTATTGAAATTGATGTATAATGGACTTAACATAAACAGAGACAAGTGATGCAGAACTGACCAGGGATGATGCAGGACTAAAACTTAATCGTAAACAGAAACAATTTAATTAAATTTTCCTTTGGGATAAATATTTATATTTTTGTTTTGTTGCTTCCCGCCCTTTTTTTTTACCTCCTCACTAACATTGTTTTTTCTAGTTGTGGAGGTTCCTCCATCTTTTCCCCAGTGTTAGTATTGTTTGGATATTTTCACAAAGTATATTTGTGATTTTTCTTTCTTTGGTGGTGGTTGGTGCATTGGGTTGTTTGCCGATTTGGGTGCGCACATTTGGTGAACACCTTGGGTTTTTTCAGATCAGTAACTACTTTGTTTTGCTGAGTTAGAAGGACTGGCTGGAGGGTAGATGATTGGTTATAAGGCAAACCAGGAAGTGGAACAAACAATGAAGATGACTTGATGAAGATTCCTCCTCTCTCTCTCTCGCTCTCTCTACTAATAGCATAACTGCTAAAAGATTTTGGTGTTAGGTTGTTTTGTTTTGATAGTTGTTTTAAAGTTAAAATGTTTTGATTTGAATTAGTTATTTATGTTTGTGCATTGTTTGTGTTTGTCTTCTCTCCCACCTGTCATGATCTATGTTTTGGTTTCGTTCAGTTTGTTGTTGTTTTCACTTATATTTAGTTTTTGCTTTGTTTAGTTCACTTTAGTTGTCTTGTTTTATTATTATCTTTACTAGTTGTTAATATTTTCTAACTGGTCGAGTTTTTGTTCATGTTCTCTAGTTTTTTCCTCCACTCCCCTGTTCTCTATTTCTTCCTTTGTGTTTGTGTGTGTGTGTGTGTGTGTGTGTGTGTGTGTCTGTGTGTGTGTGTGTGTGTGTGTGTGTGTGTTCCCTCATCTTCATTCAGATCTGTTATTAAAAATCCAATCATCTCCTCCACCAATCCAACCCCGGTTCCCATGTTACTTAAGCCGCTTTCATTCTCTCACTCACCGCTGGATTGTCTGTTGTCCTTCCCCGATGTCCTTTCCTGATGTCCTTTCAGTGGTTCTCCCTGAGGTTCTTCCGTAGCTTTCTTGCTGCCTTCTCGTCTCGCTCCAGAGTTTCCTGCCCCACATCTCCTGTAAGCCTCCACTCCTGCTTGCTGAGTTCTCTGTTCCTGGGTCTTCATTTTTGTCCTCTCCCCTGGTTCTTCATTTAGGTTTCTCCCCTGGTTCAGACCTGTAGTCTCCAGTTTTCCCGTGTCTCTTCTCTCTCGTGGTTGTTCTTGGTTTCTCTTTGTGTGTTAGTTTACTCCTCTCTTCCCGTGATCATTAGTCTTGTTTGTCTTATTGTTTGGTTGTGTTTGTATGTTAGTATTTCCCGTGTCTCGTTCGCTCGTCTGTTTGTTTACATTAAGTTGTCCCGCCGCCGCCGCTCTCTGTTTGGTTTAATTTCTGCGTCTCAGTTCTGTAGTCTCCGGTTTCCTGTGCTTCCCCTCTCGTATTATAATTGTTGGTATTTAGTTTATTTCCCCTTCCCATGTTCATTAGCTGGTTTGTTTTGTGTTAGATTGTTGTGTTTATTTACATTTGTTATTCCCGCGTTCCGCTTCTGTTCTCTGTTTATTTACGTCCCGCGTTGTTCCGTTTCCGCGTTGCCCTAGCTCGTGTTTTATGTTCCGTTTCTTGTTTATGTCCATCATATAATCCACCAAATAAATTATTCTTTCATGCTATTCCACCTCTACTCGAGTCCTTGAACGTTACATGACACCACCCCTCCTCGTTTCTGTTGGTTAGCCTTTGTGTATAAATTCCCCTGTTTGTTCATTGTGTGTACCCATACCCTTTTTAATTCCATTCAATGTTTTTATCATTTTCCATATGATAAAAAAGTTCTCTTTTCCTTTTGTATAACAAAAGTGTCTGCAATAGACTTTCTTTGATTCCTTAAATGACCCTTCCTTGCCCTTCTTACTATTGCTTGTTTTCTTTTGTAATCAATGAAATTCTGGTGATTAGGATTTTTTTAAAGTGCTTAAAATGCTTTATTTCTTGATTTGATAGTTTGATTACATTCATTGTTCCACCATGGCACCATCTTTCTTAGATGTCTTCCCTCTTCTTTTTTTAACTGATTGTTCCGTTGCCTCTAGTATAATGTAACAGATATTGAAATGTATATTGTTTACATCTGCCTCCATATCTACCTTTTGTAATTTTTGATAACTAATATATATAAATGTATTCAAATCTGCTTTATTCAAGTTTCCTGACTTGCAAAATTCTACTATGTTACTCTCTGGTTTTTTTCTCGTTTTTAATTTTACATGCCATTATTTTTAATTCAAACCAATAAGGTTGATGAGATGCAGCAGTGTCAACTGGCTGCTGCTTTATTTAAAGCTCAAACGTTGGTATTAACTTCAGACTGTTGAAGGGATCATGGGAGGTGCTTGTGTGCTGGTTACTGCAGTTTTGGCAGTTTGGTTATGCTAAGGTTAGGTTGACTTTTCTTATTTTGCTTGGTTAAGTTTATGAATATGAGAAAATGGTTTATGTTTACTACTTGTGCTTTAATAGGATCATGTCTCCTTTAATGTAGGAGCAGGCAGAAGCCATCAGACCTTGCAACTCTGTAAGCTCGAGTTGTCAAAACAAAACAAATTTGGTTAAAAATATTTTTAGTTGCGGGATCGCTAAATGAGCCAAGTGTTTATCCAGTCAAGTGATTCAAGGTTGACCCAAAATACTATGAAAGGTAAATGATTTAATCTTTAAACTACAAGTCCGTGCATGTTTATTTCAGTGATCTCTAAGTGGTGGTAAAATACCTTAGTTTAAGAAATTGCCTAGTAGAACGTGGTTCTTTGGAAGAAGGATTTTTCTCTACAGGAGGATGTTTAAACCTGGAGGTAAAACCTGCTTATGTTTGAAATTGTCCATAGTTTGCACTGCACACTAATGAAGTGGAAATGCAATTCAACATGTCAAGCGACGCGTCCCACAGCAACGTCCCAGCCAGCATACCTAGGTGGGCCCCTTGAGCAATAAAAGAGCAGCCAATATGGGTCCCAGAAGGGTTTGTCCACGGGTTCCATGGTGGCCCTACATGTGCTTACCCAAGTAGATTTCAATGGGCTTAAAGTGGTTTTTCAGTGGGGCCCACATGGCTGACGTACATGAGGCCCATCTGTGGCCCACTAGGGTGCTTTCATGAATATATATACCTGGGTCCCAATTGGATCTGAACTGAGATAGAATATGGGTAACAAGTGGGTTTGTGCACGGTTTCCATGGTGGCCATACATGGGTTTACTCAAGTAGATTTTAATAGGCTTTAACTGGGTTTTCAGTTAGCAATACTCCTAAAGTAATGACTAATGTTTTAAATAAATAAATGCTTCAGTGGTATTTGTAGGTGTTAGGCGTGTTATTTGCAACACACAATAACTCTAAAACTGAAAAGAAAAAAGGAACTTTCTATTAAAAAAAACAACTATATATACTTTTTATAAACTCTAAAGGCAAGAATAAAACTTTTTTTTTAACCAGAACTTACTACTATTGGTATGTTTAAACATAAGCTTATTTGTTTAGCTTTTTTAGAGCTAAAAAAGCTACAGTAAACTTCTGTGGATCTTAAAAAAAAGTTATCAGGTAAATGGGCAATAATGTTCCAAAGACAATACAATAAATGTTTTCGTAATATAGCAACATTTTGAAAATTCTAAGTTTGTTATTTTAAGTAAAAAAAAACTTTTTTGTTTGTAAAACTTGCGTTGTATTAATCTTTACTGAGTTTTGGATGTCACAAACAACAGAGGCACAGAGTCGTTGAGTTCACATCAATCAAGCTTTGGAGAACACGGATTGTACACGATCAGTGATCTTGTTTTACATTTTTTATTAAAACATTAAACAACTAACAGAGCAGCCACGTGTGAGTTAGCAGCTGTACACTGAGGTGTAAGCCTCAATGTTAATCAGAGGTTAATGTTACGCTGGAGGAAAAACATGCACTCACTTCAACAACCATCACATCTGAAGTTCTCCACTGTTCAAGGATGCTGATTCTTCTGTTTCTGTATAAACAAATTCGTCATAGAAAAGTAACAGTATACAAATGTGTGTTTCTCCATAATTACAGTTGGATATTAATGTAAAGGCATGGAACATGTGAGCTCCATTAGAGCACTGCAGTGTTTTTGGCGGCATGGCTGCGGTTTGCAACAAATCCTGAGAAAATCACTCAGCGTGAGTCAACAAGTCTTTAAAAACCATACAAACACTCACAGTAACGAAAGACCAACGCAGGCAAACAGTAATTACAACATATGGAGACGAGCTGAACACTGACCCTTAGTCTCTTCGGCCACCAGAGGGCAGCGTTGCAACACAGATCAAGATCGCAGAAGATCCAGGTTTTATAGATTTTAGCTCCAGTTTTGGAAGCCTCCCAGTTTATGCATGATGCCATTTCAAATCGCTGTGTTGTAAAAATAAATGTGAACATTTTTTAGTTCATGAATAATCAAACAATAAAGAGTATATATTTTCCCACTGGCAATAAATTACAGTAAACTTCTTGGTGGAATTGTATTTGAACTGTGTTCAGTCAAAGGTTTTGGGTTTCCTTTCCTTGAGGTTCTCACAATAGTTTGCTGAAAGTTTAGCCGTTTCTTCTGACTGGAGTTAATTTTAAAGGACTCTGTGCTAACACAAACCTTTTCAGACTCTGCCTGCAAGTCTTTATTATAATGCTTCTCCAAGTGTTTAGCTTTGTTGCCCTTAAGCAACTTTGTAACTAACCAGTCAATATTCTCTAGGTTATTGACCAACTGAAAGACAATTTTGCAGCCAATCTTCAACTTTCTGGTAGATAGCTTGAGATTTAGCTTTAATATGTAGTCTTCCTGTTTTGCCCTCTTAACGACGTACGTTTTGTGAAGTGCACTTGTCCTAAAATACACACATGAAGCCTGTTTTCGTCTGATAAGTGGACAAGTCTCTTAACATTTAGGGATTGTTGTTCAGTATATGTGCAAACTATCCAGGCTTTTGTGTTACTTCTGGAATGATTTTGACTCTCCTACCAGCTTCAGCCAGCAACAAGGTCCTTTTCTTTTGTCCTGGGATCAACGCAAACATTTCACAACAAATTATTTCATCTCTTGAACACCGAGCCAGTCTCCTTCCAGAACAGTTTGGAGGGTAGACATACACAGCAATTTATACTTCATATATGGGTATATATGACCAGACTCAGGGATGAGTTGCCTTAAAATACATCCGCAGGAGTGCCACCATTTGTTTCATATGACAAAATCATCTTGATTTTTTAATCTTTAATTTCTGGCATGTGGTAATTAAATTTATTTATTTTTAATCCCAACTGATCTAAAATGGGAACAGTTAAGTCACATAAATCAGAATTATGCATCTTTTGTAATGTATGTTAATGTTTTTTCTAGGTTTCTGGAGGATAATAAAAATATGACTTTAGCAGAAGCATTAGTTGAAGCAATGACAGCAGATGGAAACTGCCTGAATATTTGTTTGGCACAAACATGCTACAAATCCATATTTACTCTAAATTGGCCATTTTATAATTTTGTATGAAATAAGTCTTTTTTTTTTTAGAAGAAAAAAAATAGGAAATTATTTGACATTACAAACAAAACTATGAGTCCTAGAAATAATGTATAATATATCTGCTAAATAGAAAAATAGATGATTTCAAAATAAATTTAAACATATAAAAATATTTATAATCACATGGCATATGTACACAAGCAACAGTCAATTGACCCATGCTTGGTTTGACCAGTGTGTATTCAGTCACTGACGATGTGGATCCATATGAACGGATTCGCCGATTCCGTTTCCTCCCCGATTAGTTTTGGAAATGTGTGACGGGAATGAAGAAAAGGTGAGTTTTATCAGGATTTTGAAAACTGAGGGTAACTGGGTCACCAAACGGAACATTTTTCCCCAGGGTTCATCGGAGAACCCTTGTGACAGTGGAAAACGCGGGCGAACTCATCAAACTGGGAAACGCTGCCAAGAACTCTGCAAAGAATGCAAACAGACAAGAAGGGTAAAGTTTGTGAAATGTGCAAAATATTGGAGTATCCTGCTTGATACTTTATGTAATTTTTCGAAAACACAAAATAAACAGGTGTCACCTATAGTGCTCTGGTGCATGCTTGTCAGTGAGTAGCTGCAGATAGGTGGACTGAGATCTTCTTTTCATACACCAGTTCTGAAAGGTACAACAAAAGCAACATTTGCCTTATACATCTTTTTGAGCTAGAAAACATACGTGTGAAACAATGTAACATCACGGTTTCTTTACCAGCTGTTTTTTTGTAACCTGAATACTTACAAAAAACAATTTGAAAAATAAATTAACCAAATAAAACACCCATTAGAGTTATGAGCACTAAAACAGAAACATACTATGATGACGAACTGGCACAATTATGCTATGTAGTTGAAAATTAACTTGCAATTGTCTCAGCTTTTTTGTTGAATGTTACCAGTATGGATTCTGTGTGTATTTAAAAAGTATAATTTTTTTTAGGGATACATGATATTAGAAAGTCTTATGCTCAAGATAATATTGGTAAACGCTGAAATGAGCACATCCGTTGCAACATGTTTCTTATTTATTCTTTCTGCTCTTTCTCATTTGTGCTTCCATCACTCTGTGACCTTTAGCATTTTTAACATCTGCTGCTGTGAAACTCTAATTATTAAAATAACATAAACAATGCAAGGCATAAAACTGAGTATATTAGGCAAATATACTTGCAATCCAACAGGCCTGAGTACTCTAAACCCACCAAAAACAATATTTTGTTCAGGTTCAGCCATGCAATGAACCTGAATTAAGAGTATAATGTTATCAGGTAAGGAGAGGTTTTCTATGACATGGTTATATAGACATTTAATGTGCCCTCTGTTGGAACAAAGTGTCTGCAAAGTCGTATAGTTAAATCATTGTGTCGGATGAATGCGTAGGGTAAAGTGAGACCTGCATACTTGTCTTGTATTTAATACAGGAGGGTATTCTGCCTGTGAACATTAGGGCAACAATACTGGTCAAACCTTTAGTACAAACTACAACATTTTCCTGACTGCTGCCAGAAATTTGTTGGTTTAAGTTACAGCAAAGGTGTCATTTATCACGTTTGTGGATTCCAGACAAACTGGGCTGATAACAGGGTGCTTCTAAATCTCTGCATATGGTGCCAGTTTGTTAAGTCTGTCTGTCTGTCTACCAATTCCTCTATGCACAGCGACTCTAGATCATTTAAAGCCCAGTACATCTCTTATATTTACTTAACTTCTGCTGAGTCCAGACATATAAAGAAGAAGTTAGCCACTGGGAACTTCCAGTAGATGCCCTTAAAAGACAGTAAATTTTGTGTTTACTAAATCCTTTTTGTGCTGATTTGGTAACATGTTTTTGATTATTTTGAGACAATGACAACGTTTTTTAAACTCCCTGAATAATCCACAAGTTTATTTTACTAAGAATCTGCTGAAATCATGATATTCATGCTAACATCCTGGGTCCCCCACCATACTCAAAAAAGGAAATAAGCTTATTCATATTTACATGTTTTTAAAACTTTGTTCACCCTTTACAGTTTCAATTACTTAATTTCTTTTTACATTTTGAATGTTGGCAAGGTAAATCTTTTTCATTTTTCAGACAACCGATAAAAAAAATCTTATTATTATTATTATTATTTAATGATGGGTTAGGGTTACACAAAAAGGCTAAACATAAACTAAACATTTTTATGAGCCGAAAAAGAAAAATAACCTTATTCTCCATGTCATTTACATTTTACATTACATTCTTTCCATAGATTAGTGTATTTGGAGCAGAACAATAAAAAGTGTTCCAGTTTAGACAATGCAGTGTTTCACCCATAAAACCAAAATAATAAACTGGATATAATTGTTTCTTCCTTTTTCTTTCTTAATGTTTTATTTAATGTACATACTGAGATCAAATTTTTTTACTTATTTTGTTTTTACAGTCAGACCTAATAAGTCTAATGTTTGAAAGGCACGTGTTTCGACTTGCTGAGCAGGTTGGAGTCACATTCATGTATTCTATTCACTTTTGCATATGACATTTCAAATGAATGCAAGCACATACTCCCGATTGTCGTAACACTTCCCCCAGGGCAGGAGTTTTGAGAAATGAGCTTAAACACACCACGTTGCATTCTTAACTGATTCGTCTTCGGTTACATTAAGGCATGAATTTCATGAAACCATTGAATATCAATGATAACTTCTTATACATGGAAGGATCAAGGGTGGTCTAGAGCTTGGAGACACTGTGCTGTCATCAAGACTCGGCTGACTTGATCACTCTAATACTTTATGTCTCTATCAGCTAATAATGGTATGCAACACCTCCAACCTGTCCTATACCTTTGAGCTCCAGTTGAGAGTGGCACATGAAATGATTTCATATGCAAATGACAAAAAAATAAAGCTGCAGGTACTTTAGAGAAGCTTCTTTACCTGTGCAAAGGCTATGAAGAGCAGCTGTTCGTGGGTGTATTTTAATCCAGGGAGGGGCCTCTCTGGACCATGTTCCCTCACCCATTTCTGATATGCCTGTAAGAAGAAAGGAAGTTATTTAAATTAGATGTTAAAATTAGTCTTATTTTTCAAAATCAGAAAAGAGATACAAGTTTCACAGTAATCTTACAAAAAATATATAAGTTTATTATATTTAT
>JAVLVB010000562.1:429934-459012 GCA_032876305.1 Orestias chungarensis | reverse complement strand
TCCCAGTTTGTTCATCTAAATGACAAATCTTCTCCGCATTGTAAGGTTACTTGTGGAGTACCACAGGGTTCTGTACTTGGCCCAATTCTATTTACTATATACATGCTCCCTATTGGTAAAATCATCAGACAGCATGGTGTTAATTTCCACTGTTATGCTGATGATACACAACTGTATTTATCTATAAATCCTGATGAATTCAGTCGGTTTGGTAGATTACAGGCATGTCTACATGACATAAAACTGTGGATGACTTTAAACTTTCTGCTCTTGAAATCTGAAAAGACAGAAGTTGTTATCTTTGGACCAGAACCTCTAAAAAAGAAATTGCTTAGTCAGCCACTTGACCTGGATAGAATCAGGTTGGCATCTGGTGACAATGTAAAGAACCTTGGTGTTATTTTAGATCAGGAAATGTCTTTCAAGTCTCATATAAAACAGGTCTGTAAGATTTCCTTCTTTCATCTTAGGAATATAACAAAAATTAGAAATACTATCTCTAGGACAGATGCTGAAAAGCTAGTCCATGCATTTGTTACTTCAAAGCTGGACTATTGTAACTCTTTATTAGCAGGAAGTTCACAAAATGCAATCAAAAGTCTACAGTTGGTCCAAAATGCTGCAGCAAGAGTTCTGATGAAACTTAAAAAGAGAGATAATATCTCCCCAATTTTAGCTTCCCTTCATTTGCTCCCTGTCAAACTTAGAATAGATTTTAAGATTCTTCTTTTGACATATAAAGCCCTCACTAATAAAGCTCCATCATATATCAGAGATCTGATTACTCCTTATGTCCTTAACAGAGCACTTCGCTTTCAGACTGCAAGTTTACTGGTGGTTCCTAGAATCTCTAAAAGCACAATGGGAGGCAGATCTTTCAGTTATCAGGCTCCTCTCCTGTGGAACCAGCTTCCAGCTTTAGTCCGTGAGGCAGACACCCTGTCTAGTTTCAAATCTAGACTTAAAACCTTTCCTTTTGATAAAGTTTATAGTTAGGAAGAGGTAGAGAAGACAGCCTAATCCATTTGAGGAGGAACTCAGTCTTGAAAGACGTTTCTCCTTTGCTCTACCTCCTTCATGTCTCACTCTATAAGGATAACTTATTTAAGTTTTTTTATAGTTATGCTGCTATAGGCTTAGACTGTTTGTCTAAGCTCTGTTTACATATATATATATATATATATATATATATATATATATATATATATATATATATATATATATATATATATATATATATATATATATATATATATATATATATATATATATATATATATATATATATATATATATATATATATATATATATATATATATATATATATAAACAGAGCCAATGAGCTTTGGATGTCTGCAGCTCTTTCAGAGTCAACGCAGTCGTCCATGCAGCTTCTCTGAGTAATGCTCCTTTAGTTCTAAAGGGCACCCTTTAGATTCTTTGTCATATACTATCCATGTTAAACTTGCTTCTCCATAACTGTTTCCCTGACCTGTCTGTTTTGTTCCTTAGTCTTTATGATGCTGTTTGAAACCTTTGAGGCCTTTACTGAACCGCTGCAAATAAACTAAGAAAGAGTCCATTAAATATGGAATCTATTTAGTTATTATGGGACATCTGTATGCAATTGATGGCATTGGGTTTTAGTCAGACGTGTTAGTGGAACAGTAGTAGAACAATGAAATTCTACCTTGTATGCATTTTAATTACAATAAATCCAATACTCAAAATAATGGGACAAAATGTGAAAAAGAGGAAAAAATACTTTAGGCCATCATCAAATACTCCTCAGTTAATTGAAGACTTTAGGAGTGACCTACCCAACATGCAACATTTTTCTTTCTAGGAAAATTTTACATAATAAAATTTAAATAATTCAGATCTTATAGTATCTTGAGTGTGGTGCAGTTTAGCCTCTTACAATTTAAAAAACAGAGTGGAGAAGTTTGTGAAAAAAATTAAGCTAAATATTTGATTAAGTAAATTCTAAGAAAGAATTTATGGAAATATTTCGATTTTTTTAAAGTATAGCTGCAAGTTTTTACTTACATAGTACGATAATTTTAGTCCTCCCATGTCGGCTATGTTCTCCCCTAATGTCAGGCGGCCATTCACCTAGACACACGAAAGGGAGTTTAACAAACAATAAAAAGCTTTTTAAAGCATCACAATATCAAGTTCACTCTGGCTAGCAGACCTATGCTCCAAAACACCGGTGAGTGCTTTAGTGGGGTTTTCAATTATTTGAATGTGGTATGACTCTTGAAGAAGGTCACTTTGACTAGATGTCACATATGCATGGAGTCATGTTAACTTGGCTACAACTGAAAGAATGAATAAACAGCGTGCAAATGCTTTGCTTTTTATTTTTAGTCTAGTAAAGAACAGACTAAAATCCTGTGAGTAGAACAAGGATGGAAAGCAAAAGACTACTGAAAAATAATTTTATTTGCTAAATCCCTTTTCTGAATTGTATATTTGAATAGTAAATTTTTTATACAATTAGTCCTGTGTTGTTTAGATTTAGGTTTAGTCCCAGTTCTGGCCATTTGCTCAATTCAACTCAGCTGTTTCTATTAACAACTGTACTCTTCATCATAATACGCTTTACTTAAAAACTATACTTAATTCCTGTTAAATCTAATTCAATTCAACAAATTTCACATCAATCTGATTCAATGTATTAACAATGTAATGAAATCAACCTGAATTTAGTTAGTAAAAAACTAAATATATAAAAAATTATGTAATGAAAAAACCCCAACAACAAACAACAGATTAAATCAAATCTTCAATAAGAGTCAAGCCAACATTCTTTCAGGTAAAAATCCCAACACTGTAAACATTGGCTCTACATATATAACATACAGTTCATTATATTAAAATACATTTATTGCTAAAAATATCATAAAAATGAAGCCATAAAATAACATTTTGACACTTCTGGACCTTTTGGCCAAGTTACCACACCAGCAGAAACTCTCTAATTTAAAGAAAATGAACACACTATAAAAATAACAATTAGAACCGTAACTCAAGGATGGAATAAAGCCCACCTTCTGGTTATATACAGTGAAGTTATCATAGAGTTTGACGATGCATTCAGCCTTCCTCTGGAACTTTTTGTAGGACTCCTGAGTCCACCACTGTTTGAGGTTGCCATAGCGGTCATACTGGCCCCCTAGGGACATGAACCATTGCATCACTAAGATGAAGGGCAAAAGTGCAGGGGGATGGTGAATATCAGCATGAAGTCAGCATAATCTATAACTTTTCTTCACAGTCAAAGACCCGCCAGACATGTTAGTGCTTCGCTTTTTGGTAGCTACTATTCATCTATCTATCTATAAATGTATCAACCTACTGTATGAATCTGTCTGTCTATCTATCCATACAATTTACTATCTTCCAAGTAAGATGAAGTGGACAACAAGAGGCTTATGTTGTCAACTTTCTTTTTTTTGATAGAGGTGCAGTTTTGACTGGGATCAAAAGTTATAAGTAAATAATAAAGAAGCACAATGTGAAGGTAAATTAAAAATGGTTAAAAAAAAGGATGTTTTTGGAATGAGTTGGTCAGTCTTACCCCAGTCATCATAACCGTGCGTCAGTTCATGCCCAATGATAGCTCCTATTCCACCATAGTTCAGGGATCTGGAAGCAAAGTGGAAAAATTATTATATTTAAAGCAAGGAGTTAAACTGTAAGCAACTGTCCTTGCAATTGTTACTACTGGCTAAACCTGTTCAATATTGTAAAAAAGGGTTTAGCTGGTACTACTTTTATTCTACCAACACACATGACCGGCCATGACAAACTCTGAACAAGTCATTTTTCAAATTCTGAAAGCGTGGATCCTTTGCAGTAACACATAGAAATCAAGGAGTAGAAAGGAAGAAGATTTTGCAATATGAATGTTGGGAGAAAAATGAGGGTTTGACAGGAATTATTCCAAATCCAGATCTGTTGGTCTGTTGTCACTGGTCAGGACTTTCTTACTGTTCATCCTATATTAACAAAAGCATTTAGGGCTGGCTTGATTTTACGGATTTTAAGAAGAACAAGTTGATAATTAATTTCTCCCTTTTGTTATTTAAGATTTCCTAAAACTAGAATTATTCCTGCACTACACAGCCTTAAAGTTTCTCCCTAAGATATACCACAATTAATATCTTACTGATTTTTCAATGCCAGTGCTGTAATGCACAACCAAAGGTTTAGCTGATCAGGGGTGTCTCATTACTGTCAGCTACTTGGCTTTATTTTCCTTTGTCCCTCTGTCCTCATTGCAAATTCTGCTTAGCCAAGCTGGATTAAAAAAATGAGCACTTGAGACCTTTGCTTTGGTCCATGTGTTTTAAGTTCGTATTGAATAGAAATCAGTAATGGCAACTTTTTTTTCTTAAATTAATTAGAAAAGATCAATTATATGTTTCACAACGAATCCATAGGGGGACTTATAACATAAATCTTAATTCACTAC
Organism: Orestias chungarensis; assembly: GCA_032876305.1. Lineage (NCBI taxonomy): Eukaryota > Metazoa > Chordata > Actinopteri > Cyprinodontiformes > Cyprinodontidae > Orestias > Orestias chungarensis. The sequence goes on along the minus strand of JAVLVB010000562.1, from coordinate 454,528 downwards.
GTTGTTGACTGATAAAAAAAATAAAATAAAAACCCTGAACCAAATTTACGCCCATCATTAAGTGCCCACAAGTTTCCTGTGTCTCTCCCAGAAAACATTAGGTTAGCCCTCCCCTGAGCCCTGTACAACGTAAGAGGGGTGTCTGTGTAGTACATGTAGATCAAGAGAGCGATGAGAGGGCAGACGTAAGGCTATTCACATGGCTACATCTGAAAATGACTTTCTGACAGCTAGTCGATAAGCTGCCTCACACTGGGCCGACTCCCTTGCTAAACTAACAGGCTGTTTGAAGCTTCATTATACTGAACATCAGTGTAGAGGTGTGAGTGTGTGCAAGGGAATTTATGGAAGGTTGGGGATACTGCAGTAATAACTTTGCGGTGACACGTGTGTGTATTTGTGTGTGTGTGTTTGCACAGTCATTAATTAAAATCAATTCGCATGCATAGCTGCCACTAGCAGGAGTAGCGGTAATAACCTCTAATGAACACATAAAAATGTATCAAATGCTGAATGCGTCAACCACTAGTATTGTTCAGGGGAGTTCTAAACGTGTAGGTGATGTAGTGGGAACACATGTGAGAGTCGAGAAATTGTACTTATCTCTCCAACTTTTATTCAGAAATCATTTGGGTTGTTCGCATGGGAAACTTTTAGTTAAGATTAAAAATCTGAAGTTTGAACCAAGGTTTTCTTTCTTGGTTAGCCCACTCTCCTTCTAGGTTTGAGTAAAAGTGGAATTCATATGGACTTTAAGTCTGATGTTTTAATTTCCAGTTTATTTTAACATCTGTAATTATCCCAATGTTTTCATAGATTCTTAGAAATTGCTTAAACAAGTTTTCTTCAATTTGCAGTTTTTCATACATTGTGAAACGGACTGTTGGATACAGTCTTTATATCACTGCTTCATTTAGTGTGTATAAATGCACTTCCATCTGTCTGTCACTTTGCTGTGAATACACCAGACTTTCACCTCTGAGTTGGCAATAATGGATAATTTTATTCAATTCTATTCTATTTTATTTGCTCTGGATGACAGAATGTTAACCTATGAGAACAACTGAGTTTTACATATTGTTATGGCCAATATTTCTGCTACATTAATTTCTACAGAGTTTAATACAAAAATCTCATTAATGGAACAACACAAGTGAGAGAGTTAGAAACAGGCAGAGACAGACAGGGAAGACATCTACTTTCATGCACCATCAAATTACCTGAGCTTAAATTTAAGGAGATGACCTTTCAATGACACCTGTTCCATTAGCAGGGGCTTATTCAGTAATTGAGCTCTTGGTTGGTAGTTAAATTGGTTTAATCAGGTGTGCTGGGATGTCGGGAAAAGCAGAGGGTTTCAAGACTAACGTTGGCTTTATGGACCTTTTTTATAGCTGTGGCGCGGCTGTGGACTCTCTGTGGAGAGGCGTTACCGATACTCACTGTGGAAACTCCGGATTGTAGAGGGTGGGCTGCAGGATGCCAGCAGGAAAGACTGTGAGACAGATAGAAAAACAACAACATGTCATTGTTAGAATTGTTCAGAATTTTGTTTGGCTAAAATCTTACGTGAACATAACAATGGCATGCCCAAACATATTTTAAAGAGGGATTCTGATCCAAAACTAGAAAGACCTTAACTGATTTCAATACTGAGGAGCAGCAGCTCTAAATCAAGCTCCTTCTAAATTACCAAGCTTTTCAGTATTTGGAAATGATCTACTTAAGGCAAAGACTGACCCCAACATGAAAGCACTCTACTCTTTAAAAAATCTATCTCAATAAATATATATAAAAGCCAAATTCAGATGTTGCTCTATAATTCAAACATGTCATTTTTACAAAAGCGTCCTCTTCCCATGAGAAGCAATCTATTCTGGCAGGTATGTGTTTCAGTGTCTATCTTCTTCAGCTTGATATGTAATTTTCATCTTAAATGGACATTACATATCAAGTTTAAATGTGTCTTTCATAGACATTGCGCTGAAAATTATTTGTGTGGTAAACGATTAAAACATTTCCAGATTCCTTTCAAAATTATATATGGAGCAAAACTTTTGTGAAAATAATGTTTTCCTCTCACTGCCTTTCACTCAGTCGTAACTTGGATGGGCCCTACTGCAAGGCAGGCACTTGCGTACTATTGCATTGGTTACACTTGAATTTTTACCTTCAGTTTTGAACCAAATCGTTCTTAAAAATACTCACCACCTAAAAATAAAATAAAAATCTGAATTGCTTCGACAAGTTCACCAAACCTCCCAACAGACATTTGAGAATTGGATATTTAAATCCATAAAACCAAAAAGATCTATACAATGTTATGAAGTGAAAACAGTGTAGTCTAGGAACAGGTTACAAAAAATAAATAAATATGAAAATCAGAGATTTCCGCTGAGTTAATTTACCGGATTTCTGTTTTCAGTCTTTATCCAGCTTTTATTTCATCAGCCATCTACGAGTGTTCAAAGGAGCTGGTGGCTGATCGTTCTGTGCCTCGGTCTTAACCTGTGCGGTAATTTCCTTGTGTTTTAATGCTTGTCTAATACCTTCATTGTGTCTTTTCTAAGGTTGTCTCTGAGCCTCCTTGTTGACTAGTTTCCATGAAAACAATTTTCAGACTTCATAAGCCTTTTCTTTCACAGCCATCCATGGGATTAACCACAATGATTAGCCGCTTTTCACCTCCATCCTTCCTCCATCGAACCTGTATGCCCTACAATGTTCTTAAGCTCTGATCACAACGCACACCTGCAACTCAGATCCTGTTCATTCCTTTCTGGTCTTTCACCTGTTGCTAGTTAGACTCAATTATAAGCTGCACTATTTTCTTAATTTAGTTGAACATGCTTAATTGTTAACTTAATCTCTACGCTGTTATAAGTCCTGAAACCCAAGAAAATGGCACTCTTCATTATTTAAATGAAGCAATAACCTTTCATAGTTTCCTGGGAGTACAGTATGTGGAAGAACGTGGGTCAGATGTTTAGGCCAAAACATGACAGAAATTAGATAATTGCTTCTGCATGTTAGTTTTGCTTGTTGAAAGGTGTAAGAACGTTTTTGGATTAAAAGAAAATGTTTGAAGGAATGTTTTGCTTATTCCACAACTTGTGTGCCAAAGTTCTCACACACAATGTATACATTTCATATAAACTGCCGCTGTTGCTCAAATACCTTTGCAATAGCTGAGAATTAACATTACCTGATCTAATGTAACACAGATAAATACATAAACATTTAATCACTCTGGAAAGTCCATTACTTCAAACTAAAATGAAACATGATTCCTGGTAATAAAGTACATTATGTGTCAGGTTGAGTTTTCTGTTCAGTTCTCCAGGTGGCCACGGGGGGTCACCAGTGCAGTCTTCCAGGTTGGAGCTCCGTCCTGCCCAGGTGTTTCGGGTTGGCGCTGATCAGCGGAGCCAGTATAAGAGGGATGGTGGATCAACTACTCGTCGCCTGAGTGTTTGTTTCCATCGGTAAACTATAGTCTCAGTGCCACGCTAGTTCCTAGTGCTTCCTTGTGATATCGTAGCTCGTAGTAGTTTTTTCTCGTGAATGTTTTTGAATCCAAGCCGTGTCTCCTGTTTTTGTGCCTCACAATTTTTGTTCCCCTCACCTCTAACTGCACTTGTGTCTCACCTCAGGTTTTACTCACTTCTGCATTCTCCACCTCATTCAAGAATCTCCCCGGTCATCATCCATCAGGTGACTCCCACTCCTCTTGGCTCTGCTCGATCTGCCTGCCCCAGCGTACCCCACCAGCTGGTCAGACCCCCCCGGACCACATCTCTCCATCAGTGGAAAACTCAACCTGGACATTCCCCCTGGCGACACGAAAGATCCACCAAACCAGTAAGATTGTTCCTTGTTCATTACTCAACCATCATCAGTCTTACTCACCTTCCCTGTCCTCGCTCTCAGAGGTTCCCGGTCTCCCTCGTCGAAGTGCTCCTGGTTTTCCCGTGTACTTCCGCCACTCATTGCTGTCACTCACTGCCGTTCACTGCCGCTGCAGGATCACCGCCGGACTCCCCTTCTCCCTTCACCTCCCTAAATAAACTATTGTTTACCGTTCTTCTGAGAGTCTCTGTTTATGTGGGTCAGAAATTTAAAACCCGACATGACAGAACACTCAGGCCAGATAGACCCACAGGAGGCCCTCAGAAGAATTATCTCCGATCAAACCACCATGCTTCACTCCCACGAATCAGTCCTCCGATCCCTATCGGAACAACAGGCCAACACGAACCAAACCTTGGACCAAATCACCTCCCTTCTCCGGAACTGCTGGCGGCTGCGAGGGGTTTATGATGCAGTGTTCTCTGCTTTTTACCCACTCGCCTCGTTCATTTCCCAATGAGGACGCAAGAAAAGCGTTTGTTATCGGTCAGTTGTCCGGAACAGCGCTTAGCTGGGCTGAATCGCGCTTCCACCGTTATCCTGAATTTCGTATGTCCTTTCACTTGTTCAGAGAGGAATTTTTTAGAGTATTCGGTCACGAGACCGATCCCTCAACAGTTTCTCGTAAGATTTACAGATTAACACAGGGTTCCAGGACCGTGGCCGAGTTTGCGATAGAGTTTAGAACTCTGGCGGCCCGGTTGCCATGGGATCCGCACTCGTTAAAGAGTTCGTTTCACCACGCACTTAATGAGCGATTACAGTACGAACTCGCGCTGTTTGATGAGCCTCGCTCGCTAGAGGATTATATATCTCTGGCTGCCCGTGTTGACAGTCGTCTGAGGGAGAGAGATCGTTTAAAGGTAAGCCGCAGAACCTCTGTTAGTCAGGCTCCCGCAGTTGGTCGGCCTTCCGCTCAGTGCCTAGAGACCCCCCTCAGATATGAACCCCGCAGGCCGTCATCCCCGGGACCAGAGCCGATGCAGGTCGGACGAACCAGGTTAGCCCCGGAGGAACGGCGGCGGAGGATGCAGTCGAGGGAGTGTCTTTACTGCGGGACTCCTGGTCATTACATCGCCCATTGCCCGACCCGTGGTAAGACGACACTCCCCGAGAGAGTCCATCTGTAGATGCTAGACGACAGATGGACTCAATACCTATTTCTAGTCAGGCCCGTCTTCTTCTTCCCGTCACTGTTGTTCACAACCAAAAACTGCTAAACCTATGAGTCTTGATAGATTCCGGTTGTGAACAATCCCTTATCCCTCAGGTCCTTGTGGATCAGCTACAGTTGTCCATTTCCCCGCTCACCGTTCCACTCCAGGTATCTGCTTTGGATGGCAGATCCCTTCCCCAGATTACCCATGTCACTAGACCAGTTGAAATTATCATCTCCGGTAATCACAAGGAACGCAGATCGTTCTTTGTGTTTTCCTCCTCCCAGCCTCACATCATTCTAGGATTCGACTGGTTACACGCACATAACCCTACCATAAACTGGTCAGACTGCTCAATAACCTCCTGGTCCTATAACTGCCTATAAACCTTGGGAATGCATGTGGCATCCTGATTCAATCTAACACTATGTTTTCCACACCATTGATTCCAATACACATAAACTACTGAAAGTATTATTTTATTAAAACTCAAGAGTTGTGAGAGAATTAGGCATTCCACAATATCTGTTTAATTTGACATAGCAACATACATAGCAATATAGGAAAGATTAATACTCAAAACTACTATGGCACTACAACTGCAAGGTGTATCTTTAATTTTTTTAAATGGCCACCAAAAGGTACGCAGTAAGGGTCAAAATTGTGTTATTTGTGCAGCAGCAACATTTGCGATTGCAAAGATGCATACTTTTAAAATGATATTACTAAAAAAGGATGCAAAAAGAAAAAGTGAACAGAGGGATAGAGGCCAAGGAATGAGAATAGAAAATATGAATGACGTTAGAGAAGTATGAGCTTGTCTGCTAAGAAAAAATCTTCCAGTGGGCTCTGATGACTGTGTTTGCCAAACTCCTTCTGTCATCCAGCATCAGCCTGTAAGCACACCATTGATTTTTCTGGAAAAGAGTGAATCCACCAGGCACACACAGACGGCGCTGACCCTGGGAGACGATGAGGAGAAAGGGGAGGGGGTGATTTCGGTAGGCTAGGTTTGTTGAAACTAAAGAAGTTGATGCTGCTTGTTTTTTACTTCAGGGGTGCATTAAACACATGAATAAGTAGAAAGTATTGAGAGCTATGTAAATGTTCTCTTCCTCCAGAAACCCTTGGGTTTGTCTGGCTGTAAACAGACAGCAAGATGGTGTAATAGTCTGCAGCTAAACACGGGCAAAGGGAAAGATTTCCTTTGTGTATGTGCTTGCTTGTGGCTGTAGGTGTAGGTTTTTTGACTATAAAAAATGAAATGTCACGTACTCACCCATTTGATTCTTGTTAGGGAGGTAGTAAGCATTAAGAGCCTGTGGGGGGAGAAGCCACCTGAGGGGAAAAATAGCATCGGACAAAAAAAGGTTTTAGAGACAAGATCCCCTCATACTCTTTCCACTCAAAAGACACCGAACAGAATCACAAACACCGCCTTTATCCCCCAAACCCCCTGTTGAGACATCCACTCAAACATTCCGCAGCTGAAAGGCCTCTGTGCATACAAAAACATGGATGGTTCCTTAATGATAATCCACTTAAAGCCAGTAAAATCGATTGTCACAGATCCCCCAAATGACTGATTCTGACAGACTAAGATGCCCTTGTTTCAAATGAAAGACTGATTGCCATGCATGGACTGCGGAGAGACGGGGGGGGCAACAGGACTGTTTCTGTCTTTTGAACGTCCACTAGTTGGTGATAAAGAGGGCGTATGTGAGTGTGGGCTAACGATACCGATGTGTCAAGCATGCTGGAATACTAATGCGTCTGTAATGTGTTGTCATAACAGAGAGGCACTCAATCCAAGTGGAGCAGAGCTGTGTGTTAGAAAAATGAACTGTATGTCCCACAGCACTCTTCTGCTGCCTGGTTGCTATAGATAAGTACGTCAAATGGATTTTCTGCAGCTGTTTATGCTGATTTAGGATCTGTTTGTTTAATTTTGGGGTACATCAGCAAACGTGGCCAACGGATATTTCGGGGAACACATGTTAGGTATGTCAAACATATGAGACTCAGGTAGATGGAGCTTTAACATGGATGCTGGAAGAGGGACGAAACAGAAACATGTAGGGCAAGGTTGCTAATGGTTGTTTTTAGTCGAGGTGTTACTCACGCGTTTTTGTCCACTTGCTCATGTATTTTCTTAACAGACAGCTTGATGTTGAACTTAATGCTGTTGAGGATGTTCTTGAAGTACGTCTTCTTGTTCACATCAAACTGCAAAAAAGGGATAAGGGCTAGATCTGACTGTTTACAGTTGTTAAGAAACTAAAATAAATCAAGACAATTTCAAAATGGATGTTTTGGACAGTCCTTTGAGCTGGCCTGGTAGACATGAGTCAATCCGATTTCAACTTTATTGACACTGTCAGAAAAATCTGATCTTGTTATTCAGTGCATCGTAACCACTAGGTCCTTTTTCACTGTGGATACAGTTTAGACTGTCACAAATATTTTTAATCTCAGATGGGGTATTTCAAAGGTGAAGCCACAGAATCACAAATGTGTGTGGTCCCTGGAGACATTTTGATAAAAATAAATGTGATTGGAGATACTAACATTTTTTTTCTTGCTTTACTAAAGCAAGAAATTGACACACATACTAGGGGAAACAATCTAGTAAGCCTAGTCGTACTAAATGCTGATATCGGACGTAGAACTCAAACTTATTTTATCGTTGCGAAAAAAAATTTTAAAGCTTGTTTTTTACCAGTAGGACATCTTCTCTGGTAACAATATAAGTAATTATGAAAACTTTCAGCAGAAAGGTCAGTAAAAAGGAAAACAAAAGTGGAAGGCTAGAATGCAGAATGGGAACCAACAATACTGTCTCACTGGGCATCAAATACGTTTTTTCATTCTGGAAAGGTGCCTCTACAAACTTTAGGAATTAATCTACCTACTTAAATTGCAGAGGAGTGATAAGGTGAAGCAGAATTATTTTTTGCAGGGCAGGGATTTTCTGAACCTACTTCAGATGTTGTTGGCAGTACACACCAGCTCAGAAATCAAAATACAGATGCTGGATTGAAGGACTATGATAGTGACTGTGTCCTGTGAGGGGATTATATTAACATATACTTACTACATGGAATCAGTCAATTTTTTTTAAGGCGAAAGCTACTCGGAAAAGTAACAGCATTAACTAAAAATGCTCTTCTCTACTAGCATCTTCTGGTTAGTTTTGCTTGTTAAAAGGTATAAGAACATATCCTTTTATTGTAATCATAAATGGTCTTAGTTAGGGATCAAGATGTAACGCTTTTAAATAGTATTATAACTTAGTGAAGGCTTTTTAAAATCTTGTTACACTATAGAATTCCACAACAAAAAAAATTGTTCCTGGTCTTGACATTAAAAGCCTTTAGCTTGAAGACCTCAGACTAAAAGAAGAACTATAGGACTCTAGATAGTCTGGGGTTCTAGTACTGATTGCAATTTCTACAACTGACTGGCCAATAGCAGGATAAACTATTTTTAATCAACACCACCTTAGGGAGAATGTAGGTTACTTCATATACATATAATTACTGAAAAAATGACAAAAAGGGAAAGTCATTATTGTCATTGCTGTAGTAATAGCACAGGAAATAGTTTAATGCTTCAAACAGGACCTTAGAGGTGATGTCATTACCCCTTGTCCTGTTCAGCATCATGGCTAGTAGAATGGGTTCCTGGTTTCCATAGTTGTGCTTAACAGATTTGCTTTTCCAAGTGAGGCTTTAAAAATATAGAGCCTCCCTTGCTACCCATACCTTAATTGTTTATTGATTTCTAAGTTGATATTATTTAAAGAAATAACAGAGAAATATTTAAGTTTCCATCCTTTTCTTGTAATCGGATTCTTAACAAAATTTGAGGTTAGACTTGGTTCCAAACTATTCCACTGTAGTTCTATTGTATTTAACAACATCCATCTACCCATCAACAATGATCCGCTTTACTCACCAAACAAAATAGAAATCACAAATCAAGATGTAAAGTGCCAATATAACTTTCCACCCAAAAAATTTAGCACAGTCCTAAAAGAACCATTTTACTCCTATCTGAGCACAGTAACTTCTGAATGTTAGCTGAGCCCTGTAAAAGGCTGGCAGCATATTTGTTTTTATTAACAGCACCTTTCTTCTCCCAATGCCTCCTTAAGTTCTAGATTTGTGGAATGTTTAACAGTTAACAAGTTCACCCAACTGAAGACTGAATCTCTGCAGCTGTTACAAAGAAGCTGCAACCTCCGATTTACATTCCATGTAGCTCTGCCCTGTCGCAGATTTCAACCCGATTAATGACCTGACTTCGGAGGCACTTATCTCTGCTGCGAATATGCACGGAAATGGGAGATTGCGTGATAAAGTCAGTAATGAATGTAGAAGGAAAACTAAAAAAAATTATTCCATGGAAGTCAGAGCTGTTTTTTTTTTTTAGCATATTTTTTTTTTTTGGTTTGATTCGTACTTTCTTTGGCTTTGAATAAAAACAAAAAGACTTAGGTTAAATTTTGATTGAGAAGACAGGACCAGAGGAAATTATATCGTTTACTTTTTGTAATAAAAGAAAAAAGATTCCTTAGAGACATTAACGGAACAGCTGTATTTAGATAAAAAGACAGACTCAACATTTGGACATAATTGTATCAAACTGGATTTTATTAATAGGTGTCACTGTAAATGTTTGAACACAAACTCAAATTATGTGCTACTTTAAAATGTTTTTTGTTGTCTAAATTTAAGGTTTTAATGAGGAGTTTTAGAAGAATAAATGCTGCAATTTAGGTGTACGTAAAAAATATACCAGGAAGATTTTATAATCTATTATAGGTTTTTGTATCTTTCTTTTGTGAGCTAGTGGATAAAACCTATAACATTTTATTTTGTGTATGAGTTTTAATAAATGAAGTATGTAATTTATTTAAGTTTATATAACTTTATATATTTATTTTGATCTGTGACTGTGGTTTGTAATAATATGCTGAAGGTAAACTATATAAAATATTAAAGTAAAACAAATGCTTCCGATGTTACGTTTGTCTTTCAGATAAGAATTTCTGTAGTTGTATTGTAGCTGCTGCAGACTTCTATGCTTTCAGCTATTACACTCTTTCAGCAGGCACCCATTCCTGTTTGTTGCAGCATAATTACTAGTAGCTTTTAGATAATATATGCATTCTATGTGCTTGATTTAAATCTACTCATTTGCATTAACATTTTTTGTGAAACTACATTTCGAGAGGAACAAATTAAACTATTTACTCAATATAAGTGCAACCCATGTTGTTTGTGGTCAGTAGCGTAGTTGGAGATATTTTCATATCTTTAAGCTTTCTTAGAGCTTGAAAATGTGCAAATAAACATGGTTTATCATCTTGCAGATGCAAACTACAAACAGAATTTTGTGGTTCATAAACAGGAATTTAAAAGGTATGTACTTTTGCATTTGAACCCCTGTACTCTGATGACCCAGAAATAAAATTCAGTGCAATATTTTTTCAGGTGTAGGTAAATTAAGTTAATCACTGTTGTCTTTTTTTTAAAGGCAAATACAGCAGTGATTCCATCAAAAGTTTGTTGGAGTACAACAAGTAATAAACAATCCTAAGGGCCAAGAAACGTATTAGACATGTCATGGAGAAAGCAAAGCAGTTTTAGTTTGTAAATCATATCTAAACCTTTGAACATGTGACATATGTTAATATCTGAAAAGAATTTGACATAGCTACCAAACCACACCTCCCACTTACATGCCAATCAAGATGAAAAAATTTAGAGAACAGGCCACGAGGCAGGTAATAACTCAGGAGGAGCTGCAGAGCTCCTCAGCTCAGGTGGGAAACATTGTATCAGAAGAAATCATGTAAATAAAATACTGTGGTGGCAGCATCATGGTGTCGGATTGTTTCCCTGTCGAGCAATACTGAAACGATTACAATTTTTGAGAAAATTGAGTTAAATGCAGAATTAGCTCATAAAACCACGCTGATTTTGTAGAATAGGTAAAGGACCATTTATCATTTCTTAATTTAAAAAAATCTTTTGAAAGTTTTGTTTCAAAATAGTTTTAGTCCATCAATTCAAACATAAACATTTTTTATATGATATGTGAAAATATATAATTTGTGCTAGATTGTTTTGGGCCAAATCTGTTTTAAAAAAAGTTATACCTGGGTATAAAAGTTTGGAACAAGAACACTAACATACCACATGTATAAAAAAATAAATTGAAATTGGTTGAGAAAATCTGCAAATGTCCAGTGTTGTGAATATTTAAGTGTGGTGCTGCTCTTTCTTTCTGTCTTTTTCTAGTTTTCATATTCACTCAGACCGTGGTTTTTCCCACTTTAACACAAAATATTAATGTATACTCTTTATTTCTGTGCATGCTTTGGTTTTTTTAAAAGAATATTGTTTGACCAAGGGGATAGCCTGCTTTAATTTGTAGCTGTCTAGGTCAATAACCTTTGTATCTGCTTCATTATTATGAATGATCTTCTCACCATTCTGTAAATAATTTTAAAGTGCATTTTTCCTTACTGAGTTCATTCACAGTGATGCATGGTACCACCTGAAGATAAATCCTTCTAGTTCTACAGAGAAAGAGCGGGATGCTGGGAAGAATGACTAGAGGGGATGATGTGTGGGCATTGGATGACAGCATGGCTCAAACTAAAATAGGAGGTTCATGACTCACCCCATATTCCTGATCAATGAGGTCAGGTTTGAGCAAGAAGTCTGGATATCCCGTCATCACCATCATGTGCTTGAGCTGGAAGAAATGGAAGTAGAATTTGTGAGAAACGAAGGAAGAAACAGACAGCAACAAAATGTAACATCCACTTTGCAATAACTAAATACCACACATATGTTCCTGGCTTTTGACCCGCTCTCTTGCATGCATCAACTAATCAAGCAAAGCCACTCTAATAGGATTACAGGGAAGCTTTTACATTCACCATGGCCCTCTAAAAGGATTATAACTTTAGATTGTAAAAGTATTAGAACAGATATCGTGCAGTGCAGACCCTAAATCAGCACCACAGAGAGATCCGGATTAGGCAATCCTTACTTCTCAATGTCAAGCCCTTGATGTATCCTATCACACTTCTATCTTACTAAGCAATCAGTCAGACTCTTTCAACAAAAAGGAATAACAAAGAAGTTATTAAAGCCTTTTCAAGTACTAATCGGATGTCACAAAAAGCCGTGTTCCGGATTTTGAGGTTCAGTTTAGACTTCAAACCTTTGCTCTAGCAGCCTCTTTAGTGGCCTCATCCATCCATTCCAGCTCCTGGAGTCGAAGATCTAGGGAATGCTTTATGTCCTCTACCAGCTCCTGTACCTGGGAGGAAAGAATATGAAGTTTATATTGAAAGTAACCAATTGTAGGTGCCCCTCTAGGGTAGTGAGTAGAATTGAAGAAAGTCATACAGACACATATTAGGAGTAAAAAACCTTAAGCAAACTTAATCTTTCTTATTTTATTAGTTAAAAAATATACAAGGGCCTTTTACTTGCCACATTGGTCCTTTCCCCCCAGAAGACCCCATGGTCTTTCTTGTGCTTAACACAGATCTTACCATGCCAGAAAATTATATTCATATATTCATGCAACCAATTGATATGGTTGTGAACGTTTAGCATCAAAGCAGTTAACTTGGGAACATCACTGTTAAACACTACTTAACACACTCACTACAACTGATTTAATTAGGCACCTCATCAGTTTTATAAATCTGATTTAAAGCATTTGTTTTACAGATGTTTTAAACTCATACATGGATTCCTGCAGCAGTAAGCTGTGCTACAGTTTAAACAGGAATTTCTAAACCAAATCAGTACTCTCTAATCACTCTAGTTAACATTTTCTGTATCATGTAAACACGCCCTAGATTACTCTCAAATTAAAATATGAAGCTTCAATTTGATAACCAGTTTAGATTTACAGTGAAATGACAATAAGCTCATTGTGTCTCATTTTCCTGCGATTTATTTTATTACCAACAATCAGATAATCAGTGTAGGTAATAGGACCTCAAAACTCCACTCCCAGTTTCTATTGTTGTCTGAATCCATCAACAAGATGGGTGTGGATACATTTAGCATGAAATTTTGATTCAGATTTCTTTTTTTGTTTTCCATAATCATCAATGACATGGCTAAATAAAGTTGGACCAAGAAATTGGCTCGGTAATAGAATCAACCAATTTCTAGATTGATTGGCCCTGATTGGTGACCCACTGAGGTGAAACTACAAAAGTAGTTCCTGTCAAAGGTGGTAAAAGAATATTTAAATTGGTATTTGAATCACTACTACTATGCAGTAAATATCAAGTGTCTGCTGTACTAAATGTATTGCCATCTGAGTTCTGAATGTCCAAACTGGGTCAGTAAAGGTTTGTAATAGTACACCATTTCCCCTCACCTGCTGCTTTAGGCGGTACTCTACCACTAAGCACTGCTTCTTAAACTTCTTAATTCCATTTTTTATTTATTCAATACAACCTGGGAAACAATTCAGAGCACATTTAGAGTGCAGGTATTCTTCCTTAAAAGTCCGGTGAGAACAAATCCCTTATTTGCTACTTCAGGTGTTAACGGTTTATTACAGATTTAGCAAAGTAAAGGTTTTAAGTTTTGTTTTAAGACCATTCTTTTGTTTCTCTTCTCCCAGCTTGCTGAAAAATTTAAGGTTTTTGAAAACCTGTTTATATTTTTTTAGGTAATAACTTTAAAAAAAACTATAATTTCCCAACTTCTGTTAACACCACATTAAAAAGTTAAATGCTCGTCATTTAAAGCAGTCTGAAAACTGTCCTGTCATCCAGTAGCAACTCTACAGCTCGCCTAAGACCAGTACCTTAATTTTTCATATACAGGTAATGCACCTGTGAACCACTAATTATAAACAAAATTTAATGTATATCATTGTAAACCCTTTACAGTATGTGTCAAATGCTCTGGTGTATAATATATATTTGTCCTGTCCATCCTGTGTTGTGTTGGTTTAAATTTTTTCAAATATTTTTCAAAATCTTTAACTTTATGCCTAAATTCAATTCTCCCATCACCTCGAATTTCTCACTATAAAGGTGGCAGAAATTCAATATCATAAACCTGTAAAATGTTTTTATCGAAACTCAAAAATAACTTCCTCTGAGTAGTATCCCACTTGGGTTTTCTTTACTTTCATTTTGTGGTCAATCCTTTCTGCTGTTTAAACAAAACATGGTAACACTATAGTTGTGCACTGATAACAACACTCTTTCTTGGGGGTGAAGATACTGAGTCTAAACTCAAACTTGGCAGTTATCAGAATCAGTCACATGTTCAAAAATCTCTTAGAAGCACAGAAATGTCAATAAAAACTTTGGTTTAATTGTAGCCAGAGAGAACCAATCAGACACAATCTAAGAAGGTACCACAAATGATCTACAGTGTTAATCAAAGGCTTATGGTTTTAAATTATCAGCCATACTCAAAGAAATGTTGGTTCATTGTAGGAACTCTCATAGTTAAGTTAAAGATCCACATATATAAAGTGTTTGATCAATGATTGATCACTGAACATATCTGCTTGTGATATAGTTAACCCCCCCCCCCCCAGCTCCAAAAAACAAAATGTTTGGTTAACGTAAATTTTAAAAGGTTAAAGCTTTATGAAAACCTAACATCTGAATTTGGCTAAAAAACTGGAGCAGCTTTCCACAATATTTTGTTAGCATCAAGAATCAAGAATCAGTTTATTTATATAGCGTCAATTTAGAGGTCTCGTCTCAAGGCACTTCAAAGAAAATCAATTAAAATCAAAGATAAATCATAACAAAACAATTTGAAAACGTTTCCAATCTAAGGAACCCCAGCAGATTACATCGAGTCATTGACTTGCAGCATTCACTCCTCTTGAATCAGCAGACCAAAACAACGGCTTGTGATGTCGTTGACTTTGCTGCAATCCCTCATACTGAGAATGCATGTAGCAACAGTGGAGAGGAAAAACTCTCCTTTAACGGGAAGAAACCTCCAGCAGAACCAGGCTCAGTACAAGCAGCCATCTGCCACAACCAAGAAAGTTTGAAAAGACAGAAAGACAGAAAGCTAAATTAGAAGCACAGGATACTGAAATATTAGAGTTTATAGCAGCACTTGTAGAGTGTCACTGGAAGCATCTCACGCTATGTTCTCATCCAAGAAGCTGTCTCAGCTAACTGAACGCCAGTTCAGTTAGCTGAACTGGCCTTCAATTAACGCCAGGCCAGGTGTGGTTACTATGGACAGAAGAACACTAAGAGAAAATAAAAGGTTATCAAGGTTGAAATAACGGTAACTAAGTAGATTGGACAAAGAAAGAAAGTAACAGAAAGAGAAGTGGTCAGATTGTCCTCCAGCAGTCCAAGCCTATAGCAGCATAACTATAGAAAAACCTAAATACCTGAACCCTATAGAGTGAGACATGAAGAAGGTAGAGCAAAGGAGAACCGTCTGTCAAGACTGAGTTCCCCCCCAACCGGATTACGCTGTCTTCTCTACCTCTTCCTAACTATAAACTTTATCAAACAGGAAGGTTTTAAGCCTAGATTTGAAACTAGACAGGGTGTCTGCCTCACGGACTAAAGCTGGAAGCTGGTTCCACAGGAGAGGAGCCTTATAACTGAACGATCTGCCTCCCATTGTGCTTTTAGAGATTCTAGGAACCACCAGTAAACCTGCAGTCTGAGAGTGAAGTGCTCTGTTAGGGACATAAGGAGTAATCAGATCTCTGATATACGATGGAGCTTTATTAGTGAGGGCTTTATATGTCAAAAGAAGAATCTTAAAATCTATTCTAAGATTGACAAGAGAGCAAATGAAGGGAAGCTAAAATTGGGGAGATATGATCTCTCTTTTTAAGTTTCATCAGAACTCTTGCTGCATCATTTTGGACCAACTGTAGACTTTTAATTGCATTTTGTGAACTTCCTGCTAATAAAGAGTTACAATAGTCCAGCCTTGAAGTAACAAATGCATGGATTAGCCTTTCAGCATCTGTCCTAGAGATAGTATTTCTAATTTTTGTTATATTCCTAAGATGAAAGAAGGAAATCTTACAGACCTGTTTTATATGAGACTTGAAAGACATTTCCTTATCTAAAATAACACCAAAGTTCTTTACATTGTCACCAGATGCCAACCTGATTCTATCCAGGTCAAGTGGCTCACTAAGCAATTTCTTTTTTAGAGGTTCTGGTCCAAAGATAACAACTTATGTCTGTTCAGAGTTCAAGAGCAGAAAGTTTAAAGTCATCCACATTTTTATGTCATCTAGACATGCCCGTAATCTACCAATCTGACTTGATTCATCAGGATTTATAGATAAATACAGTTGTGTATCATCAGCATAACTCTGGAAATTAACACCATGCTGTCAGAGGATTTTACCAATAGGGAGCATGTATACAGTAAATAGAATTGGGCCAAGTACAGAACCCTGTGGTACTCCACAAGTAACCTTACAATGCGGAGAAGATTTGTCATTTAAATGAACAAACTGGGATCTATCAGACAAATACGATTTAAACCAGCCTAGTGCTGTGCTCTTGATCCCCACAGTGTGTTCGAGACTTTCAATGAGAATATTGTGATTGACTGTGTCAAAAGCACCACTGAGATCTAACAGAACTAGAATAGACATGAGCCCGTTGTCTGAGGCCATGATAATATCATTAGTAACTTTCAGGAGAGCTGTCTCTCTGCTATGATGAGCTCTGAAACCTGAAACCTCAAATAGGTCGTTATTCCATAAATGCTCTCTCAGTTGATTAGCAACAATTTTTTCAAGGATTTTAGATAAAAAAGGAACATTAGATATGGGTTCTGTAATTTATTAAGTCTTCTTGATCAAGAGAAGGTTTCTAAAGTAGGGGTTTTATTACAGCCGCCTTAAGAGCCTCTGGTACATAACCATTCACTAATGACAAATTAATCATTTCCAAAATGGGGGTAATAATAATAGGAAATACTTCTTTAAACAATTTTGTCGGGATTAGATCCAACATAGAAGTTGAAGGCTTAGATGAAGAAAATATTTTTGAAAGAAGGCTCAACTGGAACAAAACACTTCAAACAGAGATAAGGCCCCAGAGCCGCATTCAGTACCTCATTGCTTACTGAGGTAGGAGTTATGTTTGGTAGGATGCCATAAATTTTAGTTTTAATAGATTCAATTTTATCATTAAAGAATTCCATAAAGTCATTACAGCTAAGAGTTGGAGGAATGGGTGAT
Source organism: Orestias chungarensis (assembly GCA_032876305.1). Classification (NCBI taxonomy): domain Eukaryota; kingdom Metazoa; phylum Chordata; class Actinopteri; order Cyprinodontiformes; family Cyprinodontidae; genus Orestias; species Orestias chungarensis. Next base: position 437,201 of record JAVLVB010000562.1, on the reverse strand, counting down.
ATAACAGAGTTTTCATTTCTCGTAAGTTTAGTAAGTGTATTAAAAAGAAACCTAGGATTGTTCTTATTCTCCTCTATTAGTAAAGGAAAATATGCAGATCTACCTTGGCACAGGGTCCTTTTATACAGAAGCACGCTGTTTTTCCAGGATAAATAGGACTCATCTAAAAGCAAAAACCGCCATTTCTTCCCCAATTTCCTATTTTTTCCCTTCAAGGAACGAAGTTCTGAATTAACCTAGGGGGCCAACCTCCTATGAGTAATCACTTTCTTATTTATGGGGGCTACGTTGTCTAATGTTGTAGGCAATGAGGACGTAATACTATGAACAACAGCATCAATCTGTGTAGGGCATGAAATTAATTTGTTGCCCTCCACTGCGTTTCTCTGAAATACTGAAGAAATTAGAGGTAGAATGGATTCTTGGAAGGTTGTAACAGCATTGTCTGATAGACACCTACTCTGAAGACATTTTCTTTCAGATTTTAAGTACTCGTTGAAAAAGAACTCAGAAGTTATCAAAAAATGGTCAGAAAGGAGAGGGTTATGAGGCAGCACTACAACTTTTTCACACTCAATGCCATAAGTCAGCACAAGGTCTAAAGTGTGACCAAGAGAGTGAGTAGGTGTTTGGATTTTTTGAGTGAAGCCAATTGAGTCTAAAATGGCAGTAAAGGCTACATTCAGACTGTCATTTTTGAATGTTAAAATCTCCCACTATAATGATTTTATCAGTGTTTAACACTATTTCAAATAAAAAATCTGAGATCTGATCTATAAATTCAGAGTAAGGACCTGGCGGACGATACAAAATAACAAACAGAAGTGGTTTAATTCTTTTACAGGTTGGATGAGGAAGGCTAAGGGTTAAATGTTCAAAAGAACTATTACTATTAGTTGGCCTGGGATTATTTAATAAATCTGATTGAAAAATGCTTCCTACTCCTCCACCTCTCCCAGTACTTCGAGGAATGTGAAACTTTGAATAATTAGAGGGAGTTGATTCGTTGATATTAACATAATCCTCATGCTGCAGCCAGGTTTCTGTGAGACAAAGCAAATCAATTTAATTATCAAGAATTAAATCATTAACTAATAAGGACTTTTAGGATAGAGATCTGATGTTCAATAAGCCACACTTAATAGTTGTACATTTTTGTTTCATCTGAGTTGTTTTTATCTTTATGAGATTTTTAGGATTAGCTCTTTGTAGATTGATCTTTAATCTATTTGCTTTTGGCCGTGGGCAAGACACCATCTCAATGGGATGTTAGGTAGGTAACTGTAGAGAAGCCGCAGAGAGGAGTTCTAAACTACGACTTGTTACAAAGCTATGTGCTTAACCTTTCTTTGCCTGCTTGGAGCTTACATGTGGGCTTTTTTGAAACGCTACTCCTAGGAAAAACTCGAACAATACATGTCTCCACATTTGCCAATCACCATAACAAGCTTAACAAGAAATGCAGTCATTCTCTGCCCGGCCTTCTGTCATTCAGCTTTAGTTCCTGCGGCTAGTTAATTTTTGTTCATGCCGAGGTAAGCAGCATCTCTAAATGACTGAGAGCTGCATACAAATGTCACCGGCTTATGGCGATGTTTAGTGAGGTCAGCTACCTGTGTTGTCATGACAACGCAATCCAGCCCAAACAAATAATCAATCAATGCTGGCGTGGCCAATATCAAATATTCGGCATGTTTGCTTAAACCAACCATGCAGTCCACATATTAAAATATTTACACACATGAAGCTTAAAAACCACTAATGTTGTTTTCAGATGCCTTTGTTTGGCAACTGCTGCTGAATACTTGATCATAAAAAGCTTTCATCCCAAACATTAATCAGAATGGCTTTATTAGTTTAAAGCGCTTCTGAAAGTTAGCCTTGTTATCTTATTACAATCTCAACTGGAATGTATGAAACTCGGGAATTTAACTTTCAATTAAGATACCATCCAGAAATATTAATTAGCATCCACAGCTTTCTTAACTGATTGAAAATGCTTCTTAATTTCAAGTTCTAAAGCTTGGGCAGATATTCAAGAAATTGTTGAAGAAAATAAATTATTTGTGTGTGTGGTGAGGATATTAACTGTATATCTAAGGATGAAGGGGTAGAGAAGGGGTTTAAAGAAGGAGCATTGGTACAGACAGAGGTTAGAAATCCCATTGGAATCCATAATCTTATTGGCATACACAGCTGCTTCAGTAGTAAATGCAAGATGTTTGCAACTGTCCAAGGCAGAGAGCAAAATAAAACAAAAAATCAATGAACAAACACTTGACAGGGTAGACATATGAGATTAGTGCTGGTGGGATTTCAAGATCCCAGTTCAGCCATTAGAACCACTTAACCATGTCAAAGTACTCTGCTGGACACTGTCTCTATGGACTGAAATAAAGTTAATATAATGATGACTCCCAAGAGATAATTTAAACCGATTATGAAACAGTGTCAATCAACGTGATATATGTTTCTGTGTCTATTGTTTATACAAATATTTATTAGCCAAAAGTTGTTGAAATGTTTTTTGATTTAGAAGTTTAAAAATCCCAGGTTTACTTGACTGACTTCAGTGTCATCTGGACCTGATCTGAGTGGACATGGACAAGTTTAGGAAAATCCTTCTAAGCATATTTGTCAAATATAAAGTTATTATTCACCACAAAGCGAGGGTATGCTTATGTTTGCATTCTGACTTCACATTGTGAGCTGTCATAGCTGCAGGGTAAGCTCAGAAATGTGTTTTGACAAAAGATTTGCTTCCATAATTCGTTGTTATTTTGTGCTGTCAAGGCTGGTTGTGTTTTTGTTCAATGTTAAATTGTGATAAATGATATTTACTGCATTTTAAAAAGAACTGCCTGTGGGAAATTTGGAGTAATTGAAGAAAACAAAGTGAGTACTTCTGATAATGTTAGTGTAGCTGAGCACATTTAGAACATATAACAAAGATTTTCATAGTTGTTGGATTAAGTTTCACACTTCTCTTTAAAGAATAATACAACCATACAATGCTTACATTAATTAGCTAGACTAGCTGCTCTAGCAGTTGGCTTCTTCAAAGAAACTGTTTAAAAAACCATTAAAATACATTCAAGGTAACACTACCTTAACACTTTTATTTTCCTCTGCATTTTTCCAAATAGACAAAATAAATTATCTTATAGGTTGATCTGCAGGATCTTACCACAAAACTTTCTGTCTGGTTAAAAGTCCTATAAGAGAAAAAAAATCAGAATTGCATGAACAAAAATGCGTTCTTGGCATAAGAGGTTATTGGAACCTTCATACCTGGTTCCAGGAAGCAGGGGCAGCAACTCAAGAAGGATCACAAAAAATGGACATAACGATTTCTTGGCATCAGGGTTCATGATTTCAGTTACATCATCCTGATGTTTGAGAATTACGACATATTTTCTTGACACTTTTTGCTTAGAACTAACTGAGCGTTTTCTACAACTGACTATATGAGTATTGAACCTCACCATCTTGATTCACAATCTTCTGATAGCTACTTCCAACTGGATGATACAGTCTCTAAACTGGTTTCTTGAGATGAAAATTAATTCACTTTTCTTTAGTGGCTGCCATAGTCATCAGATCTTAGTTAATTTTTTGGATATGATCTACCAATTTACCATTATATATCATGATTGTTAAAAAAAAAAAATCTGAAAAAATTCATTAAGTATGTCTTTCTGATAACTTAAGTCTAAGGCAAAATAAATGACAGGAGCTCAAAATGCGAAGAGGACAACCTGCCACTACCATGGTGTATTTTTTTAAGGTTGCAGTGAGTGTAAAATCTTTGAAAACCAGACAATCTAAGCCTTTGACATTTACTAAAATCAAGTTTAATTATAAGCTCCATATAAAGAATAAAATATATCTAGACAAAATGTGTAGGAGGTTACATTTTATAAATAAATATATTTGTGTCTGTTTTGCCCTTGTGACAAATGAAGAAAAAAATTAATAGACAAATTAAAGCATTTCAAAGTACAGCATGGAGAGTCATGTATCTGCATATATTCCAACCTTAGCCTTGCTCTGTGAGGAGAAGTGCTTTTGGACGAACAGCGCCCCCAGGGCCATGCCGAAGTGTTTGTTGGCCTGTGTGAGACAGAGCCGGCCCAGCTCCAGCTGCTGCTCGGTGCCATCGATTTCTCGAGAAAACTCATGGATGGTGCTTCGGAAGGCTGTGGACAGGTGCTCACTTAGTGCTGCTACAATGCGCCACAGCATGTAGTTATGAAGAACCCTGTAGGGAAGAAAATAGTAACATTACTAGTGTTTTGTAACATTTTTTCTGGAGGTTTTAGACATAAATCGAACTAAGAAAACATGCAAATTATTTACTTAATACTGGCTTTAGCTGCCTTTCAGTGTAACAAGATTGTTTCTCTTTGAGCTGGACTGGTGACCTCTCTGCAGTGGACATGATCTGTCATGTTGATCATTTCTTTACCAATGACTCCTGGGATAGCTTCTAGCTTCCCATAAACCTTGAAACCGATTGATAGATAGTAACAGTCTAGTAAGGAACTCAAATTACATAGGAACGCCTCAGAGACTCGTTAGAGAATAGTAGTGAACAAACAGCATTATGAAGACCAAAAAACACTGAGGAAATCTCAGGAATTTGTTGAGAAACAAAACAGTAATGCAATATCACACGTTTTGAACATTTAAATTCATCATCTCAACTGTATAGCACCTATAACTGAACCTATAGAGTAATGGAATTCACTCAAAACTGAAAGGGCAAGCGAGGTTTAGGGTTAAAGTATTAATTAGAGAAACATCAAAGAGTCTCAACATTACTCTGGAAAAGCTGGAGAACTCGAGAGCTCAGATGGGAGAATCTGGTGCCAATTTCTAGTCGTGCACAGCTGTTTATAGAGGAGTGACAAGAAAAAAGCACTGTCGGAAAAAAAAAGTTACATTTAAACTTTGCTGCAAGCCATGAATTGGCTAACAAAACTGTGTGGAAATATCCTTTGGTGAGATGTACCCACAACTTGACTTTTTAGGTCACATGTAAACACTTGGAAGAAAACTTGGAACTGTTTACACCATGCCCACTGTAAAAATGGTGTTGGCAACATAATGCTGTCAAGATGCTTTCTGTCAGGACAGGGAAGCTGGTCAGAGATGATGGGAAGATGTAAGCAGCTAAACTGTCAGGCGCTGAAAAAAGGTTAAAGTTTAAAATGTGCGAACAGTGAAAATTAAAAAATTAAACTTGCAGTTAATGTCTGCTACATTTATGTTAAGCATTTACTGCAACAATAACCCGGTTTGTGATCTCTGAACATCAGATTTTGCTGATTTTTCTAATTTTTGCTTGTGAAGTGCAGACATTCAGATATGAAGGTACATTTTATTTCTGATAAGAAACTCTACTGTGGTTGTCATTGAAAACTGAGGATGTGCTTATCTTTGTGTTTGATGTCTGAAATGATCTTATGCAAATATTTTAATTGTTCTCTCTTTTACAGTTATTATGGTCCACTGTTCCATCTCAAATTGAAGGCAGAGAGATTTAGCTTTGTTCTTGTTGTTAATCAGACTTAAAGACTCACAAAGGAAAACTAAAACATTAGTTTCCCATGGAAGATGACAAACTTCAGGACTGCTGTGAGGCAGGTTAGTTTTCTGTTGAAATGTTTTTACCTTAGTAATCCTGTTTAGCGGCAGATGAAATGCAAATAATTTTGATAAATCCTCTTATAAATGTGAAAAACAAACACTTCAAAGATTTGCCTAATAATGCATTTTTTAATCTTTGTTTTAAGCCCAAACTGATGCATCTGCAGCTAAATTATAAAGCATTGGTTTTTAGGTCAGAATTCTGAATGTTGAGCACATCTCCTACACCTCAAGTCACGTGCTTTCCGCAGGGTCAGAGCAGAGAGACACTGCTGAATAGTAAGATATCAACAGGGCACAAACAGTTAAAAAAAGCTCCCTCCGATCCAGACTGACTAACATGAGTGAGGCAGCATTGGGTTGAGGAAAATGTCAAACAGGGGAAGAGAAAATGGATCAGTCATGTATGTATTCAAGCTGTGTCTTCTCTCCCCCAGACGATGGAGCGCTGGTGTGACCCCACTGGGTCTACTAATCCAATCTGCCTTGCAGGGACAAATCCCCCCTGCTCCTACTGCGAAGTTTCATGCTAAATTTGAGAAATGGTGATGTTTTCCATGTTTTTTTTACAGTTTTCGTGAATAAATTTGCTTATGCATGACAGATGTTAAGTCAAAAGCGCCTTGACGACAGCACCCTAAGGTCCAAAGGAACAGCACAGTTGTGAAGACAATTTAATTAACGGGCAAAGAAAGAGGAGGGAGGACAAAGTAGGGGGTGATGTTGTGAATGACTGGACTCCTGGTAACAGCTGAGGACAATGTGCTGATTACAATATATGCGTTAGCCCCTCTTAAGGTCTAAGGCAGTCTTTGTACTGCAGCTTCGCCCATGTTGAGTATCTCATTATCTAGGTTCGGGAGAGCAAGTCATCTATATGATAATGGTCAGGCTCCAACATACTGTATATCAGCTGTGTATCTGTGAAAGGTGCTTGAGCTCTTTCGCTTTTGAGGATCTCGAAGGAAAGTTGTTGAAAGTCACAGGATAATCCTTTTTAAATAATTGTAATTAAAATCGATCCTACGTTTCCATTTCATTTATAGTTGTTTGTCTTTCAATGCTGTAAAATGGGAAAACATTGGTGTCTTCTTGGGGTTTTAATACTCTGGCACAATGAGATTTTGGTGAGCTATACATAAAATAGAGCAGGTGGCAAAACAGGAAGTCTTAACATTCATCTGCAAGACTCAACAAAATGAAAAGGAGAAATATTTATTGCAAATATGACATAGAAACAAATAAATATAAAGCTAAGGTAAAACTGCATTGTTCAAAAATGTTTCTTCTATTCAACTTGTGTTCCACTTCCTGCTGAGCAGGGCCAGTCAAATCCAATCTTGGACCCAAAGCCTAAGGTAAGGTCACCAACCTATTCACAGATACCAACACCCTCACTATGTTGTTGATGAAGGTCGTCGTTGGAATGATTTTACTTTACTTTTGACGGTCAAGCACTGATCGCCTAAGAAATAAATTATACAGATAAATCCCACACATGGCGTGGACACAGATGTTTTACATATGAGTGCAGGGATTTTCCGGATTTAGCAGAACTGGACCTAATTGTTGTGGAGCTGCAGCTGCATTTTGTTAACTGCCTAAAGGAGATCAA
>JAVLVB010000562.1:410888-429834 GCA_032876305.1 Orestias chungarensis | reverse complement strand
TATATATATATATATATATATATATATATATATATATATATATATATATATATATATATATATATATATATATATATATATATGGATTGTTAAAATTTCTCAGTTAGGCTAACATGTGAAATGTCTTAAATGACAAAAAGACAAGTTACATATATGAACATCTTAAAACACTTCCCTTTACTAAGTAAAAGCTGAAATTAAAGTTGACATTAGCCTGTAGCTAACAGTTTGATATGTACACAGTATAGTCCACGCATCCTTCTTCAAGATAAACTGGGCTACAAACTGACACCATTTTTTTGTGCCGTGCTTTTCTATATTTCTTCATTACTGTTCTTGGCAGCATGGCTTTTATCACTGTTGTTCCTCAAATAACTGTCATTAAAAACCGACACCATCATCTGTCACCATCATAAAGCAGAACAAACAAGTACATACAAATTGATTTTTTGGTTGTTTTGGTCTGAAAATTGTAATATTAATTTTCTTTCTGCCAAAAATATGTAAACACAAAGATACTGCTGAATTTATTATCCACAGGGGTCTCAAAATATTTAAAAAATCTAATAAAAATAAATGGGGCTCTTGGAATCATACTAATTTTCATCCCATAAGCACTGTGTTGGGTTCTGGGCTGCAGAAATATTTTTGTTCTAAAAATGTGAAAATGCCAGACAGAGGTTACTTACAGAATGTGTTTTTCCAGACACTGTGGACATTGTGTTGATGGTTTACAGATGTGGAGACAAGAAGAAGATGTGGAGACAACAAGCCTCGTAATACGTGACCACTGCAATATGCTGCTTGATTTTAGATACATCAATAAAGAATGATCTGAAAAGTTCTGAAGGACTACTGACTAAGAAGAGTAAGTGCTTGCTTTTTTTAAATCTGTGCTTATTTACCAACTAAATTGTACCTGTGGATCTCCATTTTTGACTGAAACTCTCACCTGAAAGCCACTCAGGAAGTGAGAACTAGGTCAATTAAGGATCCATTGTCTAGTGAAGTGTTTCTGACCACTACCCTCAGGCCTTGGTTTCTACCTGCCTCCCAGCGTGTGGGATTGTCACTTAAATACCTCGTACCTCACTGAATATCTCAGAGGGACTACTGACTAAGAAGAGTAAGTGCCTGCTTTTTTTTTATTCTGTGCTTATTTACCAACTAAATTGTACCTGTGGATCTCCTGTTTTGACTGAAATCACCTGAAAGCCATTCAGGAACTTAGAACTAGGCAATTAAGGATCCATAGTCTAGGGAAGTGTTTCTGACCACTCGCCTCAGGCCCTGGTTTCTATCCAAGAAGATCTAGACTCCCTGCTCTCCTCCATCCCTGAGCCTGACTGTGCTCTGCTTGTCCTTGGTGATATGAAAATTCACTTTTACACTCTAGATGCCGTAGATTTTTTCTCGCTAACTCACTCATTTGATCTCCAGTGGGTAAGCAGCCCCCCAACTCACAGGGCCTGTAAATTACTTTATCTTGTTTTAAGCAGACACTGTATGACCAACTCACTTAAAGTTACTCCTCTACACCTCTCAGACCACTACTTTATTCAGCTTGATGCTTGTTTCCATCAACTGCTCCCTCTGCTCAACACTGAGTTCCTGCTTAGACCGCTTGTGGCCACTGATCACCAAACCTTACGTGGAACGACCTTACGTGCACTACATCAGAGCATCAGTTTCTCTTTCCACCTTCAAGAAATCCATGAAGACCCAGCTCTTCCGAGAGTATCTATTGCCCTGAAAGATCTAAAAGCACTTACCCCCCCCCCCCCCCCCCGATATCAGTCAGCACTCAGTGTATGGTACTTGGGCCTTCTGTGTTACCTAAATGCTGTAAATGAGTGTCATCAGTAATGTAAAATCCTTTCCTAGCATATTGCAGGTAAATTGCATCGTAGTTCAATGTTAAACCCTCTTTTTGTAAGTCGCTTTGGATAAACTCTATGCTAAATGCATAAATGTAAATGTAAGTTCTGTAGTTTGAGATATTGATGTGAAAATATACAGTTTGAAATAAACATATTTGGGGGTGAGGCTAGAGTTAGCAAAGCACACCGGGCAAATAAGTGCAGAGTTAAAACTGTCTGAAAATTCCATCAAATTTTGGACTTTGTGTTCCCCAAATAGAAACTTTAAATTGTTCTTGTTTTAGCTTGGTGCAGCTTCTCTCGGTCAGGTCAAGGCTGGCTAAATTACACAGTTAGAGATTGATTTTGTTCCTGTGTGATGTAACTTTTCAGACCACTTTACACCCTTTTACACCCCATTAAAGCCAGAGTTGAAAGCAGCTTTTTGAAAGTCTAAAGCCTGTGCCCACTCTCAGCAGTTTTTGTACAGATTTAGCAGCTTTGTAGCCTAATTTTATTACAAACATAACTGACTCATTATGAGGCTTTTTATTTATTTATTAAATTAAATTAAATGCAAGATACATGCACAAAATGTACGTAGCTCCGTAAACTGATCTGTGTCTCTCCCTATATTTGCTTATTAAACAACCAAACTAAATTCAACATTGTGCACTTAAAGATGCATTTAAGGTCATATGTTGATAGGATCAGAACCTAAAAATTGTGGTTCAGAGCATCTTCGCTAGCAATAACTAATATTCCAGAGATAGAGTCAGCAACAATTCCACTAAGTGGATCGGTGAGCTTTATGTTATTTTTTTGGAATAAAGACTGTTTCACTGTGGATAATAAAATTCTCTGTTCAGCTTTATTCAGTGTTTTGTTCTGATATTGGTTCACTTTGTCAAACAAGTTCATCTCTAGCATACGGATCCCATTTCCTTCCTAAATCTGAAGCTTCGCTGCTGTTTAATTTTGCTCAAATCATTTGAACAGATGAAAATTGTCCTATTAGGCATAATAAAATGTTATTCTTATGATAAAACCCGTTTGATCTTTCATTTTGTGTATAGAAAACATGACTTTAGCTAAAAGATGAAAAGAAAATCTTAGTGGCCATAAACATGATTTTTTCTTAAGTAAATCAAACTCCCTATAAATTTATGGGAGATTTGGACAACAAATAGATTAGATTATGTATTAGCTTAGGGAAGGGATTCCCAAAAATGATGATGGTAGCCAGAATTGTAGGTTGGCTGTGGTTGTAGTTTGGTAATGGCATTAGAAGAAGTGCATGAAGCTATTCAGTCTGTGTTCGCCAAATATTACTTTGCATTTTCCTAGTATGCCAGTGAGTCTCAAAATTGTCTCACAAAGCCTCAAGCTCTCATTAACAACTATCTCAATCGTGCACTTGTGTTTATGCAGTGGAGGAGGGCTGTTAACAGCGAACACCAATTTTCAATGGACTTTATCTAGCTGCCACATTACAGTACATAGGCAATGGCCAAACATTGGCGGTTGGGTAGAAACTTATCCAATTGTTTAGAAATTTAACGGAGTCCATAGCTACTGCATGTAATCGTTTCTAAGTATCTGAGGAAACCAGAGCCTCTGTATGAAGTAAAGCGTCGAACACGAGGATGGTTTCTCCAATCAACTTAAAGACATTAAATTGAATTGGAACACCCTTTTATAAAACTTTGAGTAGCAAGGTTTTAAAAAACCAAATGTCTTTTTTTTCATAGGGATAGAGTTGGCTTATAATGACTTGTTTTATGAATTGGCGCCATATAAATTAACTGAATCAAATTAACTTATGAATATAATTTTTAGATCAAAATCAAATAAAACATTTGATCCAAAAAGTGAATGAAAATATGTTTATCTTTTTTTTTTTTTAAACAAAATACGACTTTTTCAGATCAATTTTTTTCTGGTTTTATTAAATATTGAATAGACCTACTTTATTTACTAAAGTGCTCTTTGTTCAGAAAATGAGCAGCATAGAGCAATGGAAGTGTTGACTGTCGGAGAGCTGCTCAGTTGAAGCAGTAGGCTTTAATTACCAAGAGACTGAGTGAAGGCTCATTAGCTCAATGGGTTTTAATTGGGCTAGTTAAGGAGATGAGAAGACACTGTCCCCCTGCACCACATTAACACATTACTGTAGGTAATGACCATGCAGGTAATGGAAGAGGGAGGCCCTCCTCTATTCCAAAGTTCACTCTAGCTACAATTTTTGTTTAGATGGACACTTAGGGGCCAACTTTCTGAGTTTGATCTTTCTGTGTGTTTAATTACAGCAATTAGAAATATATGCTAATTCCCAGTCTGTCCGTCCAAACCCAATGCAGACAGAACAAAGGCTTTTAGTGTGACTTTGATACATCATTCCATATGGTAGCTGAAAGGCGTGTGTTCCCGGCGCAGGAGGCCCCGCTGGGAATCAAACCTTGACAGTTGACAGCACCATAAAATCCACTATTGTTTGGGGAAAACCTTTCTCAGAAAATACTTGATGGTCCCAGCAGGAAGTGAACCACCATTGCTCCTGTTTTACATCTCTGGATTAGTCGCAAACACTCACACAGTGCACTCTAACTCACCTAAGTAAATACACAGCTACAGTATCCTCCTGCCAGGCTTCAGATTGCAAGGCCCAAACAGGCACCCACACAACCAAAAAACGCACACATTCGCACATGCATACACGCCTACTCATGAGTGACTGGGAGAACAGACGGTATTGGGAAGGGAGGGAGGAATATGGAAGAGACGCTGGTGTTGTCATTATGCTTTCCCCCTCATTGGAGGTCTGCTCATCTGGCTAATGGAATTGGCTGCATTTACAACTGTGAGACACACACACACACACGCCCAAACACACACATGCACAAACACACAAGAGGGAGCTAGAGGAAAAGAAAAATTGATGGTTGGATGACGACAAGACATCAAGGGGTGACGGCTATTGTCAGTATACTTACTTGTATGACAGGAACTTCGTCAATGTGAAAATATGGGATGATGAAAATGGGGGAAAAATTAAGAGGTTGCAGTGTAAAGACGGAAAGGGTGATAAAAGGCCTTAGAAACGAAATATACTTTAAAAAGTGCACTGAAATCGAAAGAAGGAAAAAAGGATGAAACAGATGACAAATAGGCTACAATCACACACCAATTTTTTAGTTTTCTTTGCTTCTAATAAGATTTGTAAAAGTTTTTATTCACATTTTAAAACAATATACTTGCTTATAATGTGGTTGCCCTGCACTAGGAATGTTCAAGGTACTAGTCTAGACAGGGGTTGTTCTACATGGATTTTGAATTGTTCTCCTCGTGCATTTGTGAGTTCTCACCAGGTACATTGGCTTTCTCGAACCAGTCTAAAAACATAGCTATTCAGTGAATTGATCTGTCTAGATTTCTTTTGACAGTTAGTGTGGGGAATAAATACTTCTGTTTCTGCTGTTTTTTCACGGATGTTTTTGATAGACTTGACATCCGTTTTAAGGGACCTAATGTAAAGGAACTAAGGGTCTCTGTATTTAAAACTGACAGGTTGTGCATTATAGAGGGCGAACCCATACTCGGGAGGACCATTAAAGCTTGCTCAGCCAGGCCATCCACAGAAACAAGCTGATGACCCTCAAGCTCTGGGTTTTTTCAGTGTCAAGCAGACGGCTGAGAATGGAACTGGTTGAATGATTTGAGTCATGATGAGGATAAAATAACTTTCAAGGTGGGAAACCAGTCTTATTAGAAGTAAAAATGATTTCACTGTTTTCATCTTAAGAGAAATAGGTAATTTCTCTTGGTAATTATAGGAAGAAATGTAACCTGGATCACAGCTTAGTATGAAAATGTAACAGAGAATGTTAGAGAAAGATCAGCAAACATTAATTTTTTTTAGGACTTCCAATGTTATCACTAAGCTATTGCATAAGCCTTCCTAAGAGAGTTTTATTTTTCCATATCTAGTGTGTCAGCACCCTTAAAGCAAATGACAAAAAACATGGAACAGTTTGATAAGAAGGTAGCTTTTTGCTGTGCGACCCTCTAGTCATTGTAAAAAGCTGAATGTTGTATTTTTACTGATATTGTAGTGCAATTATTAATGTTCCTGATTAAAAAAAAAAACTACGTGATTGAAGCAGCTACAGTATCTTTACTTGACTTACACAAACCTCATTTTATTACTGGTTCCCTTTAGCAGCAAGAAGTCAGTTTTCCTTCTGATTGTGTATTTATGTGTGTATATATGAATGTTCAGCATTTGTTTTTGTTTTTTTGTAACCACTAAACATCCCACTTAAAATGATTTGACTTCATGTGGGCAGTAAATTCAACCATACGTGGAAAGAATCATTCATGAGGAGCAGGAACTTCTTTCTTGGCTGGCACAGCTCCATGTCCTTAGAGACATAAAATGAGAAACATCCAAACCAGGGACAGCAATAGTTGTAATAGTAAGTAATAGTAAGTAAGCAATAGTTGTAATAGAAAGTAAGTAATAGTAAGTAAGCAATAGTTGTAATAGTAAGTAAGCAATAGTTGTAGTAGTAAGTTTCCTGTCCCTCAGTTCCCGTCCCTCAGCTTCCTGTTTAATCAGCTTCCTGTCTAACAGCTTCCTTTGCATCAGCTTCCTGTCCCTCAGTTTCCTGTTACTCAGCTTCCTGTCCCTCAACTTTCTGTTTAATCAGCTTCCTGTCCAACAGCTTCCTGTACCTTATTTTGCTGTCCCTTAGTTTCCTGTCCCTTAGTTTGCAGAAGGACCAATAATTTCACCAGACAAAGCTGAGTAGTGTGAGGAAAGTTTATTTAAAAAGGCTGTGTCAAAAAAGTCCAAACTGACTGGACAGTTGATGGTTTGGAGCTGGGTCATAGGATGGTCAAAGGTAACACACAGAGCAGGCAAACTACCAAGGAACTTGGTGGTCAGGAGATTAAAGTAAGGTCTGAAATGTGAAGACAGAGACAGCAGACTGATCTGTGAACTGGAGGAGCATAACTTGTTGCGAAGAGGAAACAGATTCGACAATTGAATCTCGCAAGTAGATCAATGGACAAGATGTTGATCTTATGTCATGTCCAGAAGTCAGAAGCCGAGGCGGTATACAGACATGGCAATGCCAGGCATGGAGGTCAGAAAACAAGGCGCGATTGAGATCGGGCAGGCCAGGAAAGTCGCTGAGTACATCTGCTGCCATCTGTTAGCCAAAGAGCTGTATCCACACAGGCAAGTTGACATGTGCATGGCATGAGCCTGATTGTTCTCCGGTGCAGGAGTGTGCAGGTGGATCAGATACGCTTATTACAAACCAAGAGAGGAGACTGATGGGCTAGAATCATACCAGAAGATTCATAAAATAAAATGTACAGGACAATATTAACTAATAGATTTGTAACAGAGAACAGAAAGCATAGTTTGATACGGCTTTTAAAATCACAAGTTTGTGTTGTTGTTTTTTTTAATTCTAAAATCCATTTGATTTTATTATGTTCAAATTGTAAAAAATCTAAATTGAAAAAGTGACTGAAATCTATTTTTGCTTTATTTAAAGGTGCACCGTTCCGTAAGAAGGGATAGCTAAGGCCTTCATTGGTAGATAGCATTGACGTTAAAAAAAAGTGTAGAGAGTAAAACACGTTTAAGTCACTTGTTGTTTTAATAATTTTTAAATTTTTGACAACCTAGTGTTCAATAGGCAGCATGTTGGGAATATTCCATCTCAAAGTGTAGATTAATGCTATTTTATAGTTGTGAAGTGTTCAAGCAGAATAGATGCTACAGATAACCATTTATGGTTCAGCAGATTATTTTCCAGTACCACTGACGTCTACCCTTAGAGGGCCAAGTGAGTAATACAGTTAAGAGTAAGGCAAACTAAGAACTTTATTGGTGCTGAAAGATGTATACTCTCTGAATTGTGGTTTAACCTACCTTCCTTTCTGTCACTACAGCTAGTGTTAGGTAGAAAATGAGAGTTTGTCTAACTTTTATACTATTGTGTTTTTGAGATATCAATTAATTTAACAACCTTACATCCATCCACCACCATGCATGACAACTTGTTGGAGATGTTCAGGCTGGTATACTTTTCCTAAAACATGGCACTGTGTGGTAGTTAAAAATCTGTAATTTGGTCTTGTCGTTACAAAAGATGGTTTGGCAGATAATTGTGTTTTAGACCAAGAAACTGCAAAAGTGTGTAGATTGGTTGATTAATAAAGCAAGTGCATTTGATCGAACCCCCCCCCCAAAAAAAAACAAAACGCTATCACATGTTTTTCAGGTGAAAAATCCATAAAAGACGCCTGAGATAGGAAGTCATAAAACATTCCCAGGTTTCTACCAACTAGGCAGACACAAAACTTCTGCCAGATGCAGGTAAAGAAGAAAACAAAAAAAACAACACTGCTGTTGACCACTGATCATTTTACACAATTAAGGATCAAGAGAGTCAACCTTTCCAAGGTAATGACCGCACAGTTTGAGTGCAATGGGTTTGTAGCTCTAAACCGAAACCCATATCTGCCAAACGCTGAGTGAGTGATAAAACAGAGAATGCTCATACTGTCAGTTAGACACTTGCGGAGAAAACAAATGACAGGTAGAGAGGAATGATTGAAACATGGTGTGGAACTCATTACAAAACCCATCCAGAGGGATGGATGGATGGATAACTGAGAGGAAAGATTGGTAAACAACATGGCCTCAGAAAAAGCATTAGAAAAGGAGTTAAGCAAGCTTAATGCATGTGAAAAGAGGGATGCCGAAACTCAAAACAAAGCACACACTGATTATTGACATACCCCCCCTAAAAAGTCCATATGTCCCTCTGCTCTGGGTCAGGCAGCCACTACATCACCTAGATATAAAGAAAGATGAACTACTATGACTATTATCTAAGGAACATACAGGGTAACCACAAATGCAGGTGAGGGACCAGATCAAAGTAGCTCTGATGAAATATTTAAGAACAAGAAGCAACCAGAATCCTACTTCAAAAGAATATAAAGAGAATTGACCATGTATCCAGACACTGGCAAAGAAAAGGAATGATCGAATTAACTTTCACCAGGAGAGAAACACATCCTTCCATTTTCTATAACGAAAAGAATGGACTCAAAACAGAGGTAGTACAAAACACCCAGCAATGCAGAATACTGATGAAAACCCTGTTAAATTTATTTATTCTTATTTATCTTTATGTCAGTTAAGAAACTTACTAAAACAAATTACAACTTCACAAAACAATTGAAATACCTCCCTCACTTGAAAATCTACTGTCTTCAACATGAACAGACCACATAGGCCTACACGCGACACATGTTCCATCAGATCCACTGCCTTGCTGCTTAGTTCTACTGTTCTGGAGACACCTACCAGCTTATTATAAAAACGGGTCTAAAACTATCACTTTCAGACATTTATGGAGTCCTTTTTTGTCACACACATTCACAAACATGTGCTTATTGTTCTATATGTTTTTATTAGAACTGTCAGTGTGAGTTTTCTTTCAGCCACTTCTCCAGTTGGCCACAGGGGGTCACCAGTGCTCCTCCTCTGCTGGAGCTCCTTCCACACCAGGTGCGCCTGGTTGGTGCTGATGAGCTGGGCCAGTATAAGAGGAGTGATCAGCTACTCGTCGCCTGAGTGTTTGTTTATTCCCGGTAAAACCTAGTCTCAGTGCCAAACTCTAGTGTCTCTAGCCTTTTTGAATGCTTCTCTTTGTGTCTCTTGTTGCTTCTAGTTTTGTAAAGATTTTTGATTTGCTACTTTGTTCTTCCCACGCCTCTAACCACAGTTGTGTTTACCTCAGGTTGTCCTTCAACTCCAGAACTCAAATCATCTTCAAGATCCTCTCTGGTTTCCCTCGCCATCTGGTTCCCACTCCTCTTGGCTCAGCTCGGTCTGCCCGCTCCAGCATACTCCTTCAGCTGCACTACCCCCTGGACTACAGCTTCATTGACTCCGCTGAAAGAAACTCACCACTCAATCCCCAGTGGCGACAACAGTTCACCCCTATCGAAGTAAGATCGTTCCCTTCATTTTTCCTCACCCTATTGCTGTTTTCTCACCTTACCTGTCCTCACCTTCACAGCCTCCCGGTCTCCCAAGTCGTAGACGTTCTCAGCTCCCTACCGTTTTCTGATGCCCTGCTGTTTCCCGTTCCTTGCCTCACGTTGCTGTTTCCCGTTTCTCGCCGCCCGTTGCTGTTTGCCCGTTGCTGCCACCGCCGGATTCCCTTCTCCCCATCATTCTAAATAAATCATTGTAAATATCTCCTGAGAGTTCTCATTTCATGTGGGTCAGAAGGTTAAATAACATGACAAGAACATTATATTATATTTTCACAGTTTACCATAATATATCATAAATATTGTTCTAAACTAAAGAAATTATGCAGCATTTCTTCAAGGCACATATTTTATTATGTTATTTTTGTTTGCGTAATGTGATAAACGGGAGTTGAGAAGGCCCAAATGAAATATTTTTATCTATTTTTACTACTCAAATGTAACAGATTCTATCTCTTGAGGCATTAATATTGACAATAACAAACAATTGTATTACTTGACACCGTTCTTTTGACGGTTGTTATATGCTAAACTCAATTTCCTTTAAAGCTGATAATAGGAAAAAGAGTAAAGCTACTTGTGACAAACTTGTTTCAAGGGACGAAAGGGTCCTGTCGGACTTTGCTATCTGCAAAGATTACGTGAATTAGTCAGGTGGCATTTCAAAATGCAATGATAACCACACTGACCTTTTTGAAATAGATCTGCTCATTCCAGGTATCACAGTGCAGATGAATGATCACTGCAGATATTTGAGTTATGGTTATTTGTGCAGCTGCAGAACCACTAAATGTCCAGTGACCTCTTTCTCTACCATCTTAGCAGAAAGATTTAGGAGACATATTCCCTTTTTTTTCAGCATTTTGGTGACAGAAATTTTAATATTAACTTTAGCCATTCAAATTGCTTATTTGGCTAATGATTATCTCATGAAACATAAGTATTTTACACAATTTACCAATAATGTTTATTTTATTTTATTTTGAGGTCCAGCATTGTCCTTACAATTGTTTGTTCTGAGTATACAGGTTTTTGTTTGCAATGAAATACATTCTTTCAACAACAAAAAAACAAAAAACATTAGCATGCAAACTAAATTAAGACATTTTACATTTCACAAACTAGACTTGCTGGCCACAACTATGTTTTTTAAAAAGTAATTTTTCAGAGCAGTGCTGGGTGTGTAAATGTAGGACAGCAACTGATTAGTGGGTAAGAACAGAAACCAATTGAAAAATCCTTAATAAAAAACAAACCAAAGGTTTCTGGGTTATTAATTCCTAGAACAAAAAAAAACTGAGACCACACTGGTCAACAAAAAACGTTCTTCCATTGATCATGCCTATAATCTATTAGTGCATTCGTTGATTAGTTTGGCTTCTGCGAAAGAAAAGCTATTAGTCATCTTCAACCATAGACTGACTTTTGTCAATTTGCAATTTCATACAATGACTTTAAGTGTTTGTGGTTCTAGTTAATTGATTGCATATATTGTGTAAAAGCAAGCAATATGTCATTCAGCCCCAGATTTGCAGAAAATCAATCAGAAGTAGGAGGAAAAAACATTTAGAAGTATGGTTGAATCATTGAGAGGAGATGAAGGAATGCAAGAACTAAATGCGACTGTAGCGTCTTGAACTGGCCATTCATGAAATTACTAAAATGTCTAAAGTGGTTATGTTGTTACACGGATATGTATCCTGCCTCAGACAAAAATGACAAGCAAGAAATCCACCCGCCAGTCATGCAACCAGTCAGCCATGCACAGCAACTGAGAGCTGTTGTGTCTATGTGTGGAGCAGAGTGACTATTGGTGAGCTGTCAGTGGCTATAACACACACCCTGACGTGCAGCAGCCCTCTAAGGCCTCCCTTGAAGTCTGTCAAGAAGAAGGAGGTGAAACCGTGTACATGAATGGGGGTCTGTTCATGTGCCTCTGTCTGAGACTGCGGGAAGTAGGAAGGTGTGGGTGTAGATCAATAATAATCAGCTCCCATAGAACTGGAAGTTCGCCCAACAGTGACTCACTCCAAACACGAACAAACACAAATACATACACAAATACATGCACAGCAGCACTAAAATACCAATCCATACATCTGGTGACTGGTGTTGTGCTCCAAACGCTAGTGACAGGCTTCAACCAAAGGAACCACACACAAAACAACCCCACTTTACATTGCTTACGTGTTAACGGTTCAACTTCAAAAATTCATGAGTCTAATGAAATTGACTTTCCATACTCTTTCGTGCCCTCATTCATCTTTCACTGCTCCCCAACCATTCCGTTTTTCTCTCTACTCACCTCTTTGAAGTGTTCTTGATGATGTCTGAGACTTTCTGTATGTAATCAGTGGCAAGCACCACAATCTCTTCATCTTCAGAGAAGTTGTCATGGAAAATTCTGTCCAGTAACCGCTTCCAGTGAAGCTGTGGAAGAAGGCAGACCCATAAGGCTTATTCTGAAAAGACCTAAAACTATGATGCCTGAATGTATTAACAGTCATACAAACCAAATGAAATTCAAGAAAACCTCAACTCCAACCACTAGATGGCGACAAAATGGTTCCAATACAATGTTTGGTATGTGTAAAATACTAATTCATTAACAATAGTAGGAGGCAAGTGCCAATTGAGTTTACGTTTACAAGGTGTTAAGGGCAAGTAGCCAATGTTTTTTAGGCATCACATGGAGCAATCCTTTTTAAAACTGTGGACTATTTAGAAGCACTTACTATGATAATACGATTTATGGGTTGAGATACACCAAGAAATGTTGACCTGAATTTACTAGTTTTGAGTTTGATCAACAGTGACCTTTTACAGGTGCATAGAATCTCCATCACCACAGTATTTAAAAAAAATGCCTAATTCCCAAACATTACTACTTTTCTTGTTCCAATGTAAGTTGGCTGTATATGATGGTTTAAGACGGGTACGCCTTGGACTGTTCCCCCATTACACATTTTCATTCAAAAACATTTAAAGCCATTACTTTCTGGCTTTAAGACGTCCCAAATAATACTTTTGATGTAAGTAAATTTTATGAATTGTTTGCTGTAGGCTTACTATATGAAGGACGTAACACGTAAATGAGGTAGCAGTGAAGAACAAATATGTAATTCTGAAAAATGTGTTGGAACAAAACCACCTTTTAGCACCATCATCCAATCTGCTACACACCATTCAACTTCTCTCACATCACTTTTATGGCCACTTTTTATTGCAGCTGTTATTTGCTAGAGTCCTTAAGCTCAGCTCTGTACCTTTTGCCCAGTTTCCATTTCTTCTGAGTCAACTTTCATCCATTCTTTCCTGGTAAAGCCCCGCAAGGGATTCTTCCTCCTTCCTTTCTTGCTGTTCTTCCTTCTAACCTCCAACTCCTGTCAAACTTCCCTCCCGAGACACACGCACACATACGCGCTTTCCCTTTTATTCCGTTTGCCCCCCAATGTCTTCTCATTTTCTCTATTTTATGAACAGTTTCTTCCAGGGCCGGACTGGGAGATTTTTTCAGGCCAGGAGTCAGTCATGTAACCAGGCCACCCTGGGCTTGCCACGCATGCGTGTTCCCACACATACATTTTCACACCCAAACCTAAATGCATGGGCACAAGCAAAATGCATTTGTGCATGTGCGCACACACACTTATAGCAAATTCCAAATAAAAGGCCACCTATTAGACCTACTGTAATTTCTTATGTTGTAATGTTGTAATATACAGCAACTTTACTGCTGTTAATGCAAAAGTACTAAAATAATAAAGGTTTTATACAATAATAAGTGTCTAAGTTAGAGCTTTACACAGTCAAATCATGTAAAAAAAATTAACTGCCTCAGTGGCACATTATCATAATGAAGTAATGAACCCCAACCTACAGTAAATTCAAGGTTGGAATTCACAAATGGTCATGTTTGATCTGGGAAACATAACAGCAAATCAGCAACAGAGAGAAATATTTAACAACACAATCACTTAATAGAAAAACGCTATAATGCCAAGAAAGCTATTATTACAGTCGTGTGCCACTTATGTCTATGCTAGCGTCTGGTAGTGTTCATGTGTTGTTGCTCTACTGTAGAAATGTTTTTGTAACTTCTCCCAAATGCTGTACTTCTCCTGAGGTACAAGCAGGACTGTACCATCACCATCACCACCTTTGAGTAGAAAAACATATGCTCATAGTTTTTCCATAAACTGTATTTAAACTGTATTTCAATGTCTCATTGATTTGGCCTTGCACCTCATACAATAAATGATAATGGTAAGAATCTATCCCATTTGCTGGAAAATAAATAATTTAAAAAGTAAATGATAATAATAAAGTTGCGTGTAAATCAGTGATTTTAACATCCCAGTCCTTATCTCAATTTCAAGGCTAAACTTATAAAGGCTCCATATTTACAATGTAGACTGAATGTGTGCTGCCTAAAGCTACTTTCGGGGTCTGTGTAAACTTTAAACACCAAATGTTGGTACAAATATATTACTAAACTTAAAAAAAATATTTACCCTTAAAATAATATTTGTACCAACATTTTATTGTGTGTATTTTTTGTTCTGTTTTTTGTTTTTATAACTTACTTGCATCTTTATTTTAATTGCACCAGTGTGGAAGGGCTGAATAAATAAATCAGTTACTTTCTGCATTTGGCTGCGTCTTCCTCCACCGCCTTTCTGTTTTAGCCCCAATCGGAGGTTCTCCTCACTTTTTGCACCGCTCGCTGATGTGTCTGATGCCCGAGCTGCCGGCATCAGAAAATCGCCACGCCCCTTCCTCCACACCTGTGTGGTTGATCAGACTTTTGGGGCGGGTCTTAATTGAAATAAACCAATCGTCTTTCCTTCCTCACATGCTGCTGGACTGAGTGCCTCTTTTGCTGGTCCCAGCGCTGGCCTGTCTATCTGACAGTCGCGCCGCCGGCAGAATTTTTTATAAATACTTTTTAAAGAGAGTCGTAGGCCAGAAGGCCAATATTAGGCAGGTGCTTCGGGAATACTCCCGGTTCTCCCTATGGCCAGTGTGGGCCTGGTTTCTTCCATTCCATGTTTCAATCTGTTTCTCTCCCTCAGCTTTTGAGAGCCACTTAGGTCTCTCTCTGTATTCACTGCTATATACTGTAGCTCCCAAGTCATAACCACAATCATACAGAACTGCTTAAGATACCCGAAAGTACCAAAAATCTGTGTACAGCTATTGACAGTCTCAATAAAAAATATTCAACCGCATGGTTATTTTTCACTTTTTATTGCTTTTAAAAAAAAATTTAAATAATTAACTGCAAAAATTTTCACCCTCTTCAAGTCAACAGTAGCATATGCTTGTTAGGTTTGTGATCACAGTAAAGAGTCTGTGTGAGTAGGTCTCTTTGGGAGTCCTGTCTGGGCTTTGACTGAGCCAATCAAAAACACCTAGCTGAAATTAAACTAGGGCAGCCTCATATGGGAAAACTGACATTACAAATAATTTAAACCTGCGATATGCAATGTAATATGTAACTCCATCAGATGTTTTCAACAGAAGACTGAATAGTCTTTCGGGTTATGCTGCACTCCTGCCATCTAGCTCTTGCACTGACCTGACCTGTTTTTGTCTGTATTTGAGAGTTATCCTTAATTTCAGGGCTGCAAAATATTTGAACATCTTGTAATTGTGATAATATTGGTAGCAATTATGATGACAATACTGGTTGACTTTTGTCTTGTTTCTTCTCTTTTTCATTTGTGCTTCTATAACTCTTTGACTTTTAGCATTTTGTGTGACATCGTTATGTGTCCAGTGTCAGCATCTGCTTGTATAAGACAAATATTACAATTTGGATGTAACATGCAACCAACACATGGAATATATTAGCTAGCAATTACTGTGTCCAAATGTTGACATTGCGAGGTAAATATATTGAATTAATTAATTGAAACTATTTCTGTCAAGCTTTAGGTTGGTGCATCTGGTTTTTGTCTTGCTAACAATAAATGTTCTTGTCAAGGTTTGGGCTCAATGACTCGAGCAGAGGTGGAATTGTGAGAATAAATAATTTATTGGTAAACTATGAGATATAACTAGTAAAACTAATAAGGAGACTTCAAAGGAACAAAAACCATAAAGGAAAATAACTCAGACAGGGAACAGAGGACAGAAAGATTGGGGAGGAAGCACGGGAAACTGAAGACTACAAGGAAACAAAACCCAAAAGTAAATACGAGGACGGGACCTGAGGAGAATAATGATGGAGTTAAAGAACCTTCTACCATCTTCCAAGCTTTCCAGGGCGATCTCCCAGTAATATACACTAACTTTGATGCTTCCACCACCATGGGGATTGTGTTTTCCTGGTTTTTAGCATTTGCCAAAACTAATCTGATGGTCATAAAGTTCCCTTTTCCACTCCTTAAACCAAAAATGTTGGCTCCCACAACGGTTAAACATTTGTGCTTCCAAAAAATTCACTTTTGCCGTTTTGATTTGAAGATATTACTAAAAGATTAAAGTTCAAAAGGTCAACCAGATGCCCATATTACCCAAATCAAACTACCTGGTAGTCAACTATTTGTCCTGCCAAACTTGATTGTGCTGGTATAATTTTAAAGTTTTTATAAGATCAACCAGCCTCCCCCTTAAACACAAAATTATTTAAAACTAAATTGCTGTCAATCACTGTATTACATTTTTGCCAGTTTGTACTGCAACAGTTGTACATTTAAATAAAGGTTTTCAGGGGTCATCACAGCAGTCTGTATATATGCGCAAGGGCAGCAAAGTTCAGCTGTTGGCACTCATGCACGCCATTTTCTTCGCGAAAAAATTAGATTGCTCATTTAGGCTCATGGATTTTTCCTTTTTGCTATTCCAGATTTTGCTTTGAATGTAAAAAGATTACCTGGTGGCTAATGCATTAACCCTTAAAACTATTGGGTTAAACTTAAAGCTTGACACACAGGAAGTGACAAATGGTGAAACTCAACACACAGGAATTCAAAGTGTTGGAAGCATTATGAAAGCTGAAATTATGCTTTCTTCCATGTTGAAAGTGAAGCAGACTGTGGTATGTAGTGTGGTATATTTATTTTTACTGGTCAGTCCATGAAACCCTCACGGACTAGTGCAAAACAATGGAGATGAAAGATAAACATTTTTTTTCCAATGTGTCGCATCTATAGGTGTTCATTTTGTTTTACTATGTGGTTTCTAATCAACGATAACAGTTAATAAACAATGCCAACCTTTTGCAAATGCCAGCTGTGCCGACCTGATGTGTTGTGGGGGCTGTGATCTTGGCTGGCTGACAGTGGTACGTATCAACGTCACTTCCTGTTGTTGCTCCGTTTGTCTGTTAGCATCTGCTAGCTCCGCGCGCTCTCTTATTACTCTGAATTCTCTGTACTGAGACGTTTCTAAACTCACCTTCACGTTAATCACACATTTCGGTTGCTTCACTGACGTCTTTAGAAACCGTAATTGTTCTAAACTGACCTTTTTTTTTGTTGTGAGCACTGACTAGCTTAGTTAGCTTAGCTTCTAGCGGTACTAAGGCTTCTCCCTCTGCTTCTCTTCTTTCCTGCTTTGTGTGTCAGATGTTTAGGTATTCCTTTGCCTCCTTTAGAGATAATGGTATATGCATTAAATGTAGCATTTTTTTAGCTTTGGAGGCGAGGGTGTGTGAATTGGAAGCTCGGCTCCGTGCTATTGAAACACCCGCAGATAGCCGAGGCCCATTAGCTAGCGTGGAGTCAACAAGAACAGGCTGCCCTAGTGATCCTCCAGCAGTTCCCATGCAGCTTGGAAATCAGCCTGGCTGGGTGACTGTACGTAGAAAGCATAGTCCCAGAACCCAGCCTTTGGCTCACCACCAACCTGTTAACGTTTCAAACCGATTTTCCCCACTCAGCGATACACCCACTGAGAAACAGACTCCGGTAATTGGCAACTCCATAGTCAGAAACGTTGCTTTAGAGAAACCAGCAAACATAGTCAAATGTTTGCCAGGGACCAGAACAGGCGACATAAAATCAAACATCTGCTGGCTAAGGATAATCGTAAATACAGTAAGATTGTAATACACACTGGCGGTAATGACACCCGGTTATGCCAATCGGAGATCACTAAAATTAGTGTTGCTTCGGTGTGTGAGTTTGCAAAAATATTGTCGGACTCTGTAGTTTTCTCTGGTCCCCTGCCTGATCGGAACATTGACGAAATGTTTAGTCGCATGTTGTCATTCAACCGTTGGTTATCTAGGTGGTGTCCAGAAAACGGTGTGGGTTACATTGATAATTGGAAAACCTTTTGGGGAAAACCTGGTCTGATCCGGAGAGATGGCATCCATCCCACTTTGGCGGAGCAGCTCTTCTTTCTAGAAATATGGCCGAATATCCCCAAATTACTTACAAACCAGGGTCCAGACCAGGAAGCAGAGTCGTAATTTAGAACTGCTCTCTGCGGCTTCTTTACAGTTACCTACCCAACATCCCATTGAGACGGTGTCTTGCCCACGGCCAAAACCAAATAGATTAAAGATCAATCTAAAAAGAGCTAATCCTGTAAATCTCATTAAGATAAAAACAACTCAGATGAAACAAAAATGTACAACTATTAAGTGTGGCTTTTTGAACATCAGATCTCTATCCTCAAAGTCCTTATTAGTTAATGATTTAATTCTTGATTTCCAAATTGATTTGCTTTGTCTCACAGAAACCTGGCTGCAGAATGAGGATTATGTAAGTATAGACGAATCAACTCCCTTTAATTATTCAAACTTTCACATTCCTCGAAGTACTGGGAGAGGTGGAGGAGTAGGAAGTCAGACCTTGTGCTGACTTATGGCATTGAGTGTGAAAAAATTATAGTGCTGCCTCATAACCCTCTCCTTTCTGACCATTTTTTGATAACTTTTGAGTTCTTTTTCACCGAGTACTTAAAATCTGAAAGAAAATGTCTTTATAGTAGGTGTCTATCGGAAAACGCTGTAACAGCCTTCAAAGAATCCATTCCACCTC
>JAVLVB010000562.1:393586-408195 GCA_032876305.1 Orestias chungarensis | reverse complement strand
TGAATGCTGCAAGTCAATGACTCGATGCAATCTGCTGGGGTTCCTTAGATTGGAAACTTTTTCAAATTGATTTGTTAGAATGTATCCTTGATTTTAATTGATTTTTTGTAAAGTGCCTTGAGACGACACCTGTTGTAAATTGGCGCTATATAAATAAACTGATTCTTGATTCTTGATTCTTGATTCTTGATTCTTGATTTTTCAATCAGATTTATTAATTAATCCCGGGCCAACTAATATTTATAGTTATTTTGAACATTTAACCCTTAGCCTTCCTCATCCAACATCTAAAATAATTAAACCACTTCTGTTTGTTATTTTGTATTGTCCGCCAGATCCTTACTCTGAAATTATAGATCAGATCTCAGATTTTTTATCTGAAATAGTGTTAAACACTGATAAAATCATTATAGTGGGAGATTTTAACATTCATGTTGACACCATAAATGACAGTCTAAATGTAGCCTTTACTGACATTTTAGACTCAATTGGCTTCACTCAAAAAATCCAAACACCTACTCACTCTCTTGGTCATACTTTAGACCTTGTGCTGACTTATGGCATTGAGTGTGAAAAAGTTATAGTGCTGCCTCATAACCCTCCCATTTCTGACCTTTTTTTGATAACTTTGGAGTTTTTTTTCACAGAGTAATTAAATCTTAAAGAAAATGTCTTTATAGTAGGTGTCTATCGGACAATGCTGTTACAGCCTTCAAAGAATCCATTCCACCTCTAATTTCTTCAGTATTTCAGAGAAACGCAGTGGAGGGCAACAAATTAATTTCATGCCCTACACAGATTGATGCTGTTGTTCAAAGTATTACGTCCTCATTGCGTACAACATTAGACAACGTAGCCCCCATAAAAAGGAAAGTGAAAACTCATAGGAGGTTGGCCCCCTGGTTTAATTCAGAACTTCGTACCTTGAAGGGAAAAACCAGGAAATTGGAGAAGAAATGGCGGTTTTCGCTTTTAGAGGAGTCCTATTTATCCTGGAACAACATCGTGCTTCTGTATAAAAGGACCTTGCGCCAATAGAGGAGAATAAGAACAATCGTAGGTTTCTATTTAATACAGTTGCTAAACTTATGAGAAATGAAAACTCTGTTATATCACCCATTCCTCCAACTCTTAGCTGCAATGACTTTATGGAATTCTTTATTGATAAAATTGAACCTATTAAAACTAAAATTTATGGTATCCTACCAAACATAACTATTACCTCAGTAAACAATGAGGTACTGAATGTGGCTCTGGAGCCTGATCTCTGAAGTTTTTTGTTCCAGTTGAGCCTTCTGAGCTTTCAAAGATTTTCTTCATCTAAGCCTTCAACTTGTATGTTGGATCCAATCCCGACAAAATTGTTTACAGAAGTATTTCCTATTATTATTACCCCCATTTTGGAAATGATTAATTTGTCATTAGTGAATGGTTATGTACCAGAGGCTCTTAAGGTAGCTGTAATAAAACCCCTACTTAAGAAACCTTCTCTTAATCAAGAAGACTTAATAAATTACAGACCCATATCTAATCTTCCTTTTTTATCTAAAATCCTTGAAAATTTTTTTGCTAATCAACTGAGAGAGCATTTGATGAATAATGACCTATTTGAAGAATTTCAGTCAGGTTTCAGAGCTCATCATAGCAGAGAGACAGCTCTCCTTAAAGTTACTATTGATATTATCATGGCCTCAGACAATGGGCTCATGTCTATTCTAGTTCTGTTAGATCTCAGTGCTGCTTTTGACACAGTCAATCACAATATCCTCATTGAAAGGCTCGAACACAATATGGGGATGAAGGGAAAAGCACTAGGCTGGTTTAAATCGTATTTGTCTGTTAGATCCTAGTTTGTTCATCTAAATGACAAATCTTCTCCGCATTGTAAGGTTACTTGCGGAGTACCACAGGGTTCTGTACTTGGCCCAATTCTATTTACTATATACATGCTCCCTATTGGTACAATCATCAGACAGCATGGTGTTAATTTCCACTGTTATGCTGATGATACACAACTGTACTTATCTATAAATCCTGATGAATCCAGACAGTTTGGTAGATTACAGGCATGTCTACATGACATAAAAATGTGGATGACTTTAAACTTTCTGCTCTTGAACTCTGAAAAGACAGAAGTTGTTATCTTAAATAAATAAATTTCTTAGTCAGTCACTTTACCTGGATAGAATCAGGTTGGCACCTGGTGACAATGTAAAGAACCTTGGTGTTATTTTTGATCAGGAAATGTCTTTCAAGTCTCATATAAAACAGGTCTGTAAGATTTCCTTCTTTCATTTAAGGAATATAGCAAAAATTAGAAATATTCCCTCTAGGACAGATGCTGAAAAGGTACTCCATGCATTTGTTACTTCAAGGCTGGACTATTGTAACTCTTTATTAACAGGAAGTTCACAAAATGCAACGAAAAGTCTACAGTTGGTCCAAAATTGCGCAGCAAGAGTTCTGATGAAACTTAAAAAGAGAGATCATATCTCCCCAATTTTAGCTTCCCTTCATTGGCTCCCTGTCAAACTTAGAATAGATTTTAAGATTCTTCTTTTGATATATAAAGCCCTCACTAATAAAGCTCCATCGTATATCAGAGATCTGATTACTCCTTATGTCCCTAACAGAGCACTTCGCTTTCAGACTGAAGGTTTACTGGTGGTTCCTAGAATCTCTAAAAGAACAATGGGAGGCAGATCTTTCAGTTATCAGGCTCCTCTCCTGTGGAACCAGCTTCCAGCTTTAGTCCGTGAGGCAGACACCCTGTCTAGTTTCAAATCTAGCATAAAACCTTCCTTTTTGATAAAGTTTATAGTTAGGAAGAAGTAGAGAAAACAGCCTAATCCGGTTGGGGAGGAACTCAGTCTTGACAGACGGTTCTCCTTTGCTCTACCTTCTTCATGTCTCAGTCTATAGGGTTAAGTTATTTAAGTTTTTCTATAGTTATGCTGCTATAGGCTTAGACTGCTGGAGGACAATCTGACCACTTCTCTCTCTGCTACTTTTTTCCTTTGTCCAATCTACTTAGTTACCGTTACTTTAACCTTGTTAACCTTTTGTTTTCTCTTAGTGTTCTTCTCTCCATAGTAACCACACCTGCGCTGGCGTTCTGTTAGCTGAGACAGCTTCTTGGATGAGCACATGGGCTGAGATGCTTCCAGTGACACTATACACCTGCTGCTATAAACTCTGTTATTTCAGTATCCTGTGCTTGTAATTCAGCTTTCTGTCTTTTCAAACCCCCAGTTGGTCGTGGCAGATGGCTGCTTGTACTGAGCCTGTTTCTGCTGGAAGTTTCTTCCTGTTAAAGGGGAGTTTTTCCTCTCCACTGTCGCTACATGCATGCTCAGTATGAGGGATTGCTGTAAAGTCAATGACAACACAAGCCATTGTTTTGGTCTGCTGATTCCAGAGGACTGAATGATGCAAGTCAATGACTCGATGCAATCTGCTGGGGTTCCTTAGATTGGAAACTTTTTCAAATTGATTTGTTATGATGTATCTTTGATTTTAATTGATTTTCTGTGAGGTGCCTTGAGACGACACCTGTTGTAAATCGGCAAGATAAAAATAAACTGATTCTTTATTCTTGATGCTTTAGAAGGGTTGAATACATTTGAATACAATTGCCAAATTGATTTAAAGTTACCAATTTTCATCCAAAATCTTTTTTTTTCTGTCTGTATAATGATGAAGGCATTAAACATGTGAATAAGAACAGCTATTATGGAAATTCAACCATTATGAAATTAATACTAAAAGACAACAGGGAACGAAACAGACAGTAGACACTGGCATTAAATATGTAAAATTTAAGGCTTAATTTTGGATTAGATATAATCAATGAACAAAATCTGTTCATTTTGGAACTGTAACCTTTTGTTACAGATGCGTTGGTATTGAGCTATGAATATGAATAAATACATTTTATAATGGTTGAAGTAAATTTTGAAAAAACTCTATATTAGGATGAACTGGTGGAACACTGCCTAAAAACAATGAAAGTGACTTTGGCTTGTTATCACCAGGGACTGGAATACCTTCTACCTTTTTAAAATAATACAAAAATATACATGCGTCAAGCTAGATTACATGTTAAACAGCTCTCATCAACACTTAATTTCACTAATTCAAAGCAATATTTCAAATTAAGTTAGTATATATCCACTTTTAAATGCTGAAAAGCAGTTAAAACTATTTGATACCATTATGATATATCATAAAAAATATCTTAAAACAAATCTGCTTACCCCGTGTTTTTTTTATTTTGCTAAACCAAAGTACTCAGTGGTGGATAGAAATGCTGTATTTGAAGTCTTACGTGCTACAAAATTAAAATACGGCAACCTCAAGTCAGAAAATGTAGGGAGGTCTCATCAAACAACCTGACGAAAAGATAACGACACAATCCTCTTACACTTTTGTTACAGTAAATATACACAATGTTAGGGATGTATTGGATTACTGTAATGGGAAGAGCATCATCGAGACAGACAACAACTTTCTGTCTGCAAGACTTTCAATGTGGGGCTCCAGTTTGAACAATAGATTAAATTATTCCAGAAACAGTCACATACAAAAAGAATACTAAAGGTAGGGAGTGAACCATTTTTAAGCCACATACATTGAGCCATCTAGTAAACTAGGGAATCTGGAATGAGGGTAAAAGCATATTTACTAATATTTTTAAAGTCTCCGAGGTGTAAAAAAAAAAATCAGTTGCTTCTGTAAAGATTTCATTGGCTAAATATACAAATATATGTGAGAAGGAACCAAAAATTCATAGCTTAATAGTGTTAGTACGCCAACAAATATGAATTGCTGTCCACTGGCTGTGTATCCGTTTCCGGAAGTCTGTGGGCACTAGCAACAAAAGAAATCTGAGAAAGCAGACAGAAGCCCATATGTGGAAAGCATCATAGGCCGCAAAGCTGATAGACTTCAGTGATCTAGAGCCAAGCCATCTACATATTTTGGCAACGATATGCAAGGGCAAACAAGCACAATATCAATTCCGAATGGCTTATAAAAACAAAATACTGTCACTCAACTAATTAAAATAGAGTTATCAAAGTAGAAGCAATCAAGACATTAGAATAGATAAGTTATATACCTTCATTGTTGGAATAAAACTCAAATTCTCATATGAAGACAGTAAAGTAAGAAAAGGGAGTTAAAGTTTCTCAGGCCTGGAAATATCTCCTGTTTTAAGGTGTTTTAACAGGAAGTGACATTTCTCATTTCCCATTGAAAACACTGTCAGGGACATCATGTTCAGGGAATCACATAATAGTTTTCAGAATGAATTTGTGCTGGAGCACATAACCTAATAGAGGCAATTTGGTATTTCTCTTTAGCTTTACTTTACTTAAAGGGTTTACACATAATTCTGATTCGAAGAGCTAAATTAAAGCTACATTATCGAACATTTATAAAAGTCTGTTCCTTATCTATTTGTTGAAGCTGCCACTTTTTCCTGACAGTATAAAATGATTCCAATAACCTAGAGGGACAAACAATCTCCTTGACCTCTCTGGTACTACTTCAGTCAGATGTAATTCACCAGTCAGACACAGCCAATCAGAGTAAGTAGGAAGGTCTAAGAACTGTTAATCATGCTTGTCTACGCAGTCCTCACATCCTTCACGTTATTCTTTGCTGCACTACAGCTCCTTCCCCATAGCGTAGGCTAGTAAGGTCTTCTTGTAATTTTTAGCTTTTTTCCATTTTCTGGTGCAAAAAAATTATAACAACTTATCTTAAAAGCCCCCAAATACACACAGACATGGACACAGAATAGACAGCAGCTCTGAAATGGATTTGACATATTTCAGGAACCATAGCACAGGGAATCTTAGTTTGAGAGAACTTGTCTGGATCGACACCATCCTTGGAAATGGTTTCTAAACATTCTGTGTCTAATCCAAAAAAAATTTTGTTTAGTGCGAAATTAAACTGTATTCTTTATTTTTTTCTTTAGTGCTGGAAAAATGTCTTGCACTTGTACAAACTTTAACCAGACAAAACATTGTTTAGCTGCCAATTTTGTTTTATTTTGTTAATTTGGGGAAACTGGTAGACCTCTAACCTTTTAAGAAAACATTTATTGATGCAAATTCACAAAATATGTCACATTATCCATATTCCCCTGTATTGGCAGAATGAGGTTGTGTTCCCCTTATTTGAAATGCAATCTTTTCAGGTCTATTCAGGGGTTCCAGAAAGGAGGGAGGGACAGAGTGTTTTTTGACCTGCATGCTGGATGAAATCCAACCTGTCTACATATGTTTTGAGGATCTGAAGAAGACATTGATCTCTGTCCCTCGGTTCCCCTGTGTGGGAAACTGCCATAATATGGCATTCTAGGCCCCTTGATACAAGCTGTTAGGTCACTGTATGACCAATACCATAGCTTGGTCTCCATTAAGGGGGACGTGTTTCTAGTTACATTTGGGCTTTAGGGTTTCCCTTTATCCCCGGTTCTGTTTACTATCTTTATGCTTAGAATTTCTAGAAGCAGCCAAGGTTTTTTAGGGGATGCCATTTTGCAAACTTAAAATGTATAATGTGCAAAGTATTGAGGGACAGATTTCTTTCCTAAACTGTACATAGCCCACAGTGTAAATGTGTACGTTTGTGTTCTGCACTCACGCTAGGTGCGATGCGCTGCAGCTTCCTGAGGGTGATTCGGTTATACATTGTGCTGATCTCTTTTCTTTGATCCTCGTACTCCGACACAGTGATCTGTAGAAAGAAATACACTGTTCAACAAAGAACAAGCACAAACACCAGCGTACATGAATGCACACGGGCAGAAGATCATGCTCACATTGGCCAGCTGGGTCTCCAGCTCTACAATCTCCTTGGACTTCTGTGTGGCATTGTGAGCTCCCAGCATGCTCAGCAGCCGCTCCATCAGGGCTTTGTATGCTGCCAGAATCTAGGAAACACAGTGGAATCAGCACTAATGGACATGAGGGTGCCACGCGGACGGCAACAGTAATGAGAGGTGGCGGTGGTGACATGTGGCAAAGTGGAAGCGATAACAAAAGCCCAGCAGGTGGCTGAGAGAAAACAGGTGGATTGATGGAGAAGAACGAGGGGACAGTCAATTGGAGCAGATGGACGGGCCAAAAAAGGCAGAGCGGATTAGGAGGAAATTGAATGAGGGTATAAGGAAAGGAGCAAATCAAAGCCAGTTAGGAAAAAAAAGAAAAATATTACAGGAAGATTATTATAGGAAGACAAAAAAAAAAGGAAAAACAAACATCGTGTCATGGAAATATACCTAACCCTCTCATCTTTTTGATATTTTTAGGATAAGAATTGAGACCAATTGTAAACACCTCTGGTTGTTCGTATCTATTTAAACCAGCACATATTATGATATTAATGAAAAAATATGTTTCTATTTGTCTTTTAAAAAATAAATGTAAGAGCAATAAATTCCTGTTGGCTTGCTTTGCTAACAGAAGTTAGAACCATTATTTTCAGACTCACAACCAAAATGCCCTCAACTCACTTATCATTCCCAGGTTCGACCTCCGACTTCAGATACACATCAGTATGCAATGTTTTCTACCCCATATATGATGTCTGATGTTCAGGTTTGACCCCCTCTTCTCTGAGTCCCTACCTTCTCTTTTCTGGGTATTCCTATATGTGGATTTATAAAAAAAAAATTAGTTGGAATTATTTTCAACACCAGCTATCTTTCTTTCACTCTTCTATAAAAGTCAGATTGATAGAAGCAACAACTCATAACTGACCTTTTGGCGACTCTTCTACCTGACGTATTAATCTCTCTTCCTGACATGTAAAAAGCTCTCTCATTTACTCAGCAAGAACTAAAAAGGCAAAAATGAAGACTGCATTCTTAGAGATTACCTTCAGAAATAAATAAATAGTATAAAAGATTGAATTTTTTTCCAATTTTTCTGGTAACATTTTGAGTAAACCTACCCAAAAAAAGAAATGTATATCCTCAAACATTTAATAAATAAGAAAAAAAAAACTTTTTACAGAATCACTTTCTTCCTGTGTGCACAGATAGAAGAGTGAACTTTCACTTGTCCTGCTAGAATTTATAAACCTGGGCTTAAATGGATTCAAAACAAAATCTGCTTAGAGATCAACCAATTGTGACTTCCTTTGAGAAGCTCCCGACATCTGTGATGAGAAGTAGGTTCCAAATGAACACGGTCAGCTGTT
Organism: Orestias chungarensis; assembly: GCA_032876305.1. NCBI lineage: Eukaryota > Metazoa > Chordata > Actinopteri > Cyprinodontiformes > Cyprinodontidae > Orestias > Orestias chungarensis. The sequence goes on along the minus strand of JAVLVB010000562.1, from coordinate 399,978 downwards.
CTTCAACACTGAAGCCGTCAAATTGATTTCTGAAGTTTACAAGAAGCTTATAAATAAACTCAACAAAAGAAGACGCATCTGTCCCTGAAGCTCACCCTTCACTGCTGGGAAGTGAATACAGTCTCCCTGCAGGTCTTCATTCCAACTTTATTGTGATAGGCTGTCATTAGTTCACAAATTCAATTGACCTGATACCTCAAGTTAAACTAACCTGAAAGCCAACTTTGTGTATTTTTTTCTAATTCAATTTTTTTTAGAACCTTACCGAAAATATGCCTGCTAAAAAACACAGGTTTGCAGTTAAGGCCATAATTTGTTGATTAAAGAAATTGAAGACTGAAACGTGTTCTGAGGGATGGTTAAACTTGGAATGTTGTCACAGACCTGGTTGCTGTGTTCCTTGGTCTTCGTGTTGTTTTTTCTCTAATATTCTTTATAAAAAGCTTTTGACATCATAGAACACAGAGCTATGTACGAGATTAAGGTACATAAACAAATATTAAATGTATTTACTAATAAGGTTACCTCTGAAGATAATGAGGTGCACTGGATTTTTTTAGGGATATTACAATAAATGTGATGAATACACATGCTTTTCTTTTCCCTTTGTAGTTATGCACTGCTTTATGTTTTGTGTTAATAAGACAACAAAATATATTTTTGTATGAATACTTTTGCAAAGCACTATATATAAGACATATGGGGCAACTGAGAAACCAAATTAGGCAAAAGGAATTTATTAAAATGAAAGCAAAGAAGCTGACAAATCTTGCTTACCTTCACACTATCCTCATCCTGTCCTAGGTAGAGGCTCCTCTCTGGCAAAGTGAGTCCCTCTTGATCAATCTGCAAAAGACGTGCGCAACAGAGAGAAATAAGAGAATGATGCAATTAAGTTAATTCATTTTCATTTTCTCTGTGTCTCACAAACAGCTCTTTGAATATTTTAAAGTTCAAGACTCTAAAATCCTTAGATTAGAACTATTTACAGAACATATATATTTCATAGTTAAAGAGGAAGGAATATCACACATTAGCCATCATAAAGTACTTTACTATTTTTGGTCGGTGGATCCTGATGACAAGTGATTATTTACCATAACATGTTAAAACTCTATAGCTGCAACTGGAAATGGCAAGCATTAGAGGTGGAATGCAAATTCCATAAGATGTCACCATAATAAAATACTTTTTTACAAACTTATGTATTTTTAAGTTGTAGTGATGTCAAATTACTGTCAATGTGATTAAGTTGAGCTGAAACAAGTATGTTCTGATTACATTAAGGACAGATATTAATTAATGTAGGTGATTTAACTTTGACGCCCTGTATCTACGTGTGTGACTTTTTTTAAGGAACAAAGGAACGAGTTCTCTAATTTCCCCATTTTGTAGACAGATTTGAAATAAAAGATAAATACACAAAAGTTTAATTTTTCTTGCCATACTGACACAAAGCGCTTTTCAACTATGCTTACATCTCTCTGTCGTCACACATTCATATACCTCGAGGCATTTCAAAAGCCAACTTGGGTGCCTTGCCTAAGGGGACATGGATATAAGGTGTGAAAAGTTGGACTTAAACTCACTAATACTTTTGTTACACCCTCCTTTGCACATAAGGCTTGGTGGTTCATGCTAACATGTCTTACTTGTTGTTTCTGAGATAATTGTTAATTTCACAGTTTAAAAAAAAATTAAATCTGGATTAAACGTTACCACCTCTGGCTCTAAATCTAATCATACTGAATGATAAAAACCGGAATTCAATAATTTTAATCTGAATAAAGATTGTAAAAGCGCAGTCTGAGATTTATGAAACATGTAAACACTTCCCGTCTTAAAAAAGGAATGCAACCCATTAAAACAGAGCTTTATGTTACATGAAGGGAATTATGCCATAAAACATGCTAAAAAGCTATTAAACAGCCGGGTTTAAACAAATACAAGTAAAACAAATATAATGGGCACTTAATTTTAGGGGCTCACCCTAATGGCGTTCCTGGAGGAGTTTTTATCATCCACATTGACTGTGAGGGAGAAGAAGACGGCCGTGCTGAAAACCCCCTGCGTCCTGTAGAGCAGCTCATTGAAATCCGGCCTCTGGGGGGCGCCCTCCCTCTCCCAACCAGCAGCACCGGGAGGTGCTCCCACTAGATCCCATCCTCCACAGCTGTCTAACACCTCTGTCATGGGTTCCGACCCCAGCTTGTCAATCTCCTCGATGCTGATACAGGACCGGTAGAACTCTTTGACCTTGCGTTCTGCCGAATCTGGCCCACGTCTCTGAATTGGCTCCAGCAGGAGGCGTTGAAGCTTCTCCTCATTATGTTCTCCAATAGCTGTTATGATGCCATAACTGAGCTTGTCTTCGGGGATACCATGGCGCCTCAGCCAACCCCCACAGGCGAAGGAATAGAAGTCCTGGCATGGCTGGATGGTAGGGTCAATATTGGCCTGAACAAAGCGAGCTGCACGCAGAAGGATGCGTTTACGTTGGCAGTCCTGTCTGCACAAAGGGTCCTGCTGGGCATCAAGTGAAATGTACTTTAGTGCCAGCATGCTCCCCAGGATGACACACATGCCTGCAGCGAATACTAAAGCTGACAGGAGGCAAATCTCCCTCCTGCTCCAACGAGGAAGGCCCCCGCTGTTGCTGTTGCTGCGTGGTTCTTTGTTTCGGCCATTTGACCAGGTCCCTCCCTTTCCTCGAACCACATGGCGGTCCAGACTGCCCCCCAGGTGAAGGGTCATGCCATTGCTGAGGATGTCACTGCTGTAGCGACCGCCATATTTTATTTCCTGGAACTCATCATAGTGGGCAGTTAGTGAGTATGTCTTTTCCATCATGAAGGAACTTGTAGGAATTGTCGTCAGGGAAAAAGGGAAGAAATATAAATTTTTCTGTCTCTAGAATAATTTCATGAAGCATTTAACAGTGATCATTCTCATCACTGCATAAAACCCTGACGTGACATCAAAATCCTACAGACTTTCCTCAGGTAATGTCCCAAGTCTGGTTTTTAAATCAAAACCCCGGATTAAAAAGGGCTTCTCTGTCGGAGGAGGAATCCTTTTCGTTCTTCCTCTGGTCTCTTTCTCATCCACTTTCTCTCTACTCTCCATTCATTTGTTCTCCTGTCTTCCTCCTTGTCAATCAGTTTCAGCTCACCTGTCAATAAAAACAGAAACAAGACAGAGGAGCGTTGTAACTCAAAAGAGAAATAGGAAATTGAATTCCACATCACAACAACAGAGGATGACAGAATAACATCCGTTTTGCCACGTCTTTCCCCACTTTGTCTGCCTCTTCTTGTCAGCTGATGCTGCTCAATTGATTAGTGCTAGCCATCCCTACAGGGCAAAAGTATCGCTTGGGTCACTTAAAATTGCGTACAGATCATTGGAGACAGTGCACAAACAGCTAGGGCATCAGCTGGACCACGGAAGGGTGTTACAATAACCATAACCTGACTTGTGTCAATCCAAATTGTTGTAAACCAATATTACTGCAGGGGGACACAGACTTTTATTGCATCTGTCACATCAACAGGAACACATTCATATGTTCTCACCCTGCCCACCATTTATCAGTCAGATTATTTCACTGTTTTGGTGTATTAAAACATTGGAGATTTGGTCTCCGGGGACGCCCCGGAGACCAACTTCAACTACTTTAGGGATCAAAGTCCAGTAAAACAAGTTCCAGAGAAGAATTCCTAAGATCAGAGAGATAAAATGCACCTCATTAAAAAAATAATAATAATTTTTGACATTAATACACACATTTTTCCATCCTTCAAGACCCATCATACATTATTTCAAACATCTAAAGTTTGTATGTAATTACTTAAAGGATTTACACAGGCTGCTAGGAGAGGCAGAGATTAAAGCAAAACAGTCAGATTTATTTATTTTTTTCTTAGCTATATTACTAAGACAACAGCAAACACAAAAGGATGAATTTCAGGCCTTTCTTTAATTCACTCAGTTTTCTTCTTTTCTGCTCTCCTTTTATGGATTATTAAGCTTATTTGTGCAAGACCCTAATTCCACAACAAAAGGAAGTGACTATCCCAGAGAAGGCAGTGTTCGAAGATTGACTAATCAAATTAATTTTATAATCACAAATAAACAGTTTTAAATATCCTTGCCTTTTCCTTTGTTTGTTTTTTTTTTGATTTTTCTATGGCACCTAAACTAATTAAATCTTAAGGAGTTTAACATGTTTTAAAGCATGTAATTTTCAAACAGGAAACAAAATGCAAAAATAGCTTTCAATATCTTCATTACGGATAGGCATTTTTGGGATGGCTGATGTTAGTGGAAAGTGCTGGATGATGCATTATGTTAATCAAGTCTAACAGAAAGGGTGTGTGTGTCTTTGTGTGAGTGTGTGTTAGTGTGTGGAAACCCACTTGCACGAAGCTGTAAAGGCAGTTTGTAAAAATTGATCCTGTTATCGTCTCTGAGAATACAGAGGTTCAGCTCGGATTTGTTTTACAAGCTGTTGGTTTTTAAGTGTTGTGTAAAGATAAAGAAAAGACCACTAAGGAGAACAAGTTAGGAACAACTTGGTTTATTGTTACTTGTTTTTTAATTATTTTTTTAGGAGTAAGGACGGGCTTTTTAAAGTTGGTGGTAATTATATAACTGCTAAACACAGAAAATAAGGAATAATACATATAAGTATTCCTATATTTTAATGGTTTAATGTTTGGTCAAGTACAATGCAATTCAGCTTTTGTTGTCATTTTGTTTTTGGCTGCAAGAAATGTGTTACAACTACTATTGCTAACTACTTCTTAGCAATACATCTTGACTGATGTGAACTGAGCCGCTTCAGTGATTTATTCGTTTTATCCTGAAAGAGAAGAAAGTCTATCACCTGCATGAGTAACTAGTTAATGTAAGGATGCAGCGATTTGATTATTTATATTTGAATTTATGTTCAGAGATATAAATAAAGACAACCACAACTCAACAGGAATGTGGATGTTTATAGATAGTCAGTTTGAAGGTAATGAGGCATAATAATGCTGACTATTTCTGTTGTTGGGCAGAACCTTAACAGCAAGAACTGAAAAACATAGAAAGAACAAAATAGACTGGTAAAAACTCTGACACAGAATGCGCTGCATTACCCCATTTACTGGTAATGCAAAGTTCAAACAGCCAGTTTGTACATGTCAACAGGAAGTGTTCAAATGAAAACAGCCACTGAGCTTAGGGTGTCACAGCTTATAATTAACAGGTTGCAAGAGACTTGAAAAGTAATGGATGTCTTTTGGCAACATCCTACACTGATGATCAATTGTTAACAGTCCCTTTTAGAACCACATAATTACCCCAGCCACATGTAAGTGAGATGAGATTTACCCAAGTGTAACATCCCACCCTTAAAACTGTTTACATCATTGTCATCATCTTGAATGAGCCAAGGAGCATTTACACTGAAATCTCTTTCATTTTAAGCATTAATGATGTCTGCCTGTGATATTTGAGAGGTTAATGGAAAAACTGTGCATTAACCACAGTTGTCACCAGATGAACCTTTTGAGTTGGAATATTTAGCTTTTTACACAGCGTGCAACAGTAAAGCTTTCACACTACCAAACAATTATTTGCTTTTCGGTATTTTAATTGAAGGGTTTTAGCTTTTAGTTTAGAATACATTTACATTTGATTTTCAAATGCATTTGCGGCTTTATGGTCAAAAGGTCTAAAATTTACATTACCGTCTCTGATTATCATAATCAAGTGAGCGTTTTACTTTACAGAGGTTCATTTTAAACCTTAAAGAGAGATCATAAACCATCAAAAATTCTCATTACGTTATACAAGGGAATTCATTTCTCATAAGCACAGAGGAAAATAGCTTTTCCTGTAAGACTTCAGATACATAAGCTTCAAGTTTTCATGTTTTTACATTTTCTATACATAGCCCGATGAACCGTCCAGACCTTTTGCTCTGCAATTTATTCTAATGCTGCTCCTGGCTTGCAGGTGAAAAGTTTAGAATAGGGCAATCTGAGTATATCAAACTGAGAAGAATAGGAAAGAAAACTCAGTGAGATTCAAGGATAGTGTGTCTGTGGAGAGTCATCATCACTCCCTCCTATCATCCATCAATCTTCTGCATTGTTACGGAGATACACACACACTATCAGAATCATTCTCGGTTCAAGAAAGCAGAGCCACTCACACACACTCTTCCTCTCTGTTCCCTATAATGTGAAATAAATTGGATTGCAATTCAAAATATGAAGTATCCCGTCCCTTCATGCAACTTCTCTCCTGTAGCAAATGGACACACACCATCTCTATGTCACAACCCCTTAAGCGTGATCATACATTTCAACCCCCCCCCTCCACACACACACACACACACA
>JAVLVB010000562.1:381519-393486 GCA_032876305.1 Orestias chungarensis | reverse complement strand
GCTGCACACTCACACATGCACACGCCCCTATTGTTGCTCACACTTGTCAAAGGCACCTTTACATACAGCACTAATACGGCACCGCTGATGTACATTTCCTTAGTACCTGTCAAAACTCACCATGAGTCATTCATTGTGGGGCTTTGAAACTGTTGTTTAGAGAAACTTTAGGTGGAAAATATATGCAGTTAAATCTACATTGACTATACTCTATCTATATTAACTTGTTATTAGTCTATCATTCCAGTGGGTTCCGGAGTTTTTAATGTTAAGGGGCAAAAAATAACATTGAAAGCCACCATAGTCTGAACAGGACACCATCTAAACATCTAATTTCTGCCACTTTCATGTGTGATAGAACAGACATTCTGCATTTCAAGCAAATTTTACATAGTTGATGTGAGACATTCATTTTAATTCCACATCAGAAGAAACAAAAACTGGTGAACCTGAACGTTATTATAGGCTGAAGAAAGCAGTGGTGAGTTTTGCTTTAGTTTTTCATGGTGTCCATTTGCTAGGGTCTTGTGACAATATGGTCAACTCTTGTTCCAATTTTTTTTTATTGATCCACAGACGCCGGGATCCACAGTTACTTCTTTAAACATTGGTTTTCTGTATGATATTTATTGTGATATCTATTGCGCATGTTGGTAACTTTGATGTCATAATATATATTTACATAAAAGTCTGATGGGTGAATTGACTTGATGCAAAAAAACAAAACAAAAAAACAACAACAACAAAACAACATAGAAAATTAGGATCAAAATCTGTTGTCTGGCCGTAGCCTGAGTCAATTTAAAGAAAGAGTAATTACAAATACACAGCAACCCTAACCCTAACCTGCAATGCTTTATTTTTATCATTTGTAGGTACCTACTGTTTTTTTTCTTTATCTTCTGTTTTGCCCAAACATATTTAAACATAGATTGGACAATGAAGTGTGTACAGCTACAGCTCGGCCACTTTTATAATCAGAAATAATAAAAATATTAGTCCTGCAATCCAAGTTGTTTGGATCCAACCCTTGCTGTTGCATCTCATTCTGATTCTGACAACAAAATCATTTTGATTCAACATCTCTGCTGTTGAACAGTTTATAGCCACGCAGAGAGAAAGCGTACAGAAAAAGATCCTGAATCAGCATTTTAGGAGTTATAAAAGCGCTGCATCTCTCTCAGTCACCATAAATTTGATAAAATGCAGAAGAGACCTTTCAGAGTGCTCCAGATGATGGCTTCAAGTGGCTCAGACCTGCTATCAATTTGAGGCCCCGAAAGCAATAATGCATCAATGCTTACAAGTTTTTGTGTTTGCTTGCTCCCTGCCTTGTTTTCTGATCATTCGGATGCAAATGTTAAAATGATCTTTAACTTTATGCTTAATGGTTGCTGAAGTTTGTAATCATTGTGGATAAATGTGTGAAATTCTGTCACAAAGACTTCGCTAATCACGATTCACGGATCATAAAGGTTACCTGTCACATAATTCCATTTACCTAAAATGAGCATATCACTTGTTCTCTGCAAATGAAAGCTGACTGCTTTGGATTGCAGTCATGGAACGTTAAGACTTTATAAAACCCAAACGGCTCCCTGTGGTCTGATGGATTATAATCTGATAATGAAAGTCAGTTGAGGTTAAACCAGTCAGCTTACCTTTCACAGCAGAGTCCCAAACTATTTCATATTAAGGCATTATAAATAACTCTGTCACTTTTAATCTTATTACTGATCAGACCACAACATGCCCATATTTTATATTATTTTAGTTTCTCATAGAAACGAAAAGTTTTCTATGAGAAAAAAAACTTTCTGTTCTCCAGTTTGTGCTACTCAAAAATAAGGGCTTAGTAGCAACCCTCTTCTTTTATCTTCTCTCCGCCAACTTGCATCACCTGCAAGCCCTCTATAAATGGGTTTATTATCACCTAATCAAAATGGTCACTGAGCTTCCCCCATCTGCAGTATTGTTACGGAGCTCTGAGGGTTCAGAGGGGGAGTAAGTTCCCTCGAGCCTTATCAGCATCTGCCAGAGGCTGCAGCAGAGCGCCACGCTGCATTTGTATGGGCTACCCATTTAGACACAGAGCTCATGAGAACAAGATTCTACTTAGAGTTCCTCCCAAGCAAAACTTCCTCTATGGAGCATTTTAAGTATGAAAGTATTGAATGTGGCACAAAAAAAGTTATTTAAAACAGGTTCAACAGTTTCTTGTGAATGATTCTTTTTATAATAACATGAAATTGCTGCAAATAACACGCATTATCAAAATACAAAGTCACTACAAACTGAAAAGGTGTTTCATCCCTGCAGATTTTCTCATTTAAAGATAACTCTATTAAGCACATCTTTTCCATTTTTCACTTTGTTTTATTTACACTTCTTGTGATAGTCTGTTGTTTTTAATGAACACACCCACATTCAGTGAAATTTTAAATGATCCCACTCAGTTGCATAGCCCTTTAAATGTCCTTTAAATTATGTTTCTTTGTTTGAATCTTTATTCTTAGATTGCCTTTCATTTCCTTTATTTCAAAGAAGAATGTTGCCTCAGTGCCTCTTTTTTCTCAGATGACTTAGAAAAAGACACATGCAAAATGTAATGGAAGTATCACAGTTGACATCAACTGTATGCAAACTTATAAAAATGTTAATGCAGTGGGTTTATACAGTTACAACACAGTTTAGTCATGGGTCCACACTGATGCAAATCTCTTTTACATCCCTTTTTTTCCCTCAGGAAACTAAAGACACAACCTGCTTCCATTGTCAGTTGTTAAAATGTAAAAATTAATTTTGAATGTAATAAATCTTAGCCACTAAAATGACAATAAAATTAAGCGTATCAGTTTGCTTAAAGTTTTTCAGCTTGTTCATTTCATAACAAATATTGTCTAAACCTTAACAGAACAAGTTTAATCAGGTACCACTTATTCTCATTTATCAATTTTGATGAAGAGCAGAGAACAGTACACTAAGACTGATATGTGCTAATAGGTTCTACTATGAAAGTATTCAAGGTTATAGTAAAACTAAGACCTGGCAGCAGGGTCGTAGTTGAGGAAGTTTTTCTGTTGGAACAAGAATGTAAGCCTTTACCCAGCTTTAACTAGTTTATCCAGAACTAAAATGAAACTTGGTAGCAGGCTGAGCTTTCCTGAGGCAGTCAATACCAATAAACTGCTTGTTGGAGAAAAGGTTTACAAACCTCCATGGCAAGACAAATTACAACTATTTATTTCCATGTTAGTTACTCCTTTAAGTTAATTTCTTTTTTTCTTAGCATTTTGTTTCTTTTTTAACAAAGAACAAACCAAATAACTAAATAAGATTTTTTAACCAATTTTATATCTATGAATATGTTAACAGTATGGATTAAAATGAACAAATGTTTAGTTAATTGGTAAACCAAATTTATTTGGTAAAGTCTTACCGTTTTAGTCTCATCACTGTAGATGGTTTATGCTCCTAAATTCAAACTAAACTGAGAGCGCCTGATGCGCCTGTTTATTATTTGATTCGGCAGCTACTTAAAGTAAAATATTACAGACGATATATATTGAAAAACTGTTTATTGCTCATTTAAACATACCCACTGGTTACAAATTGTAAAACTGAAGCTTTCAGATTAAAAAAAAGAGATTTTCTCTTAACTTTGGTAAGGAGGGACGTGTTGAGTTTTACGCGCGGAGAACCATTTGTTTGTGAATGTAGAAATCAGATGCTTTACACTCTTTATACACTCTTTACACACTTTTCGTGCGTTTCTGTAAGATCTAATAATATTAGGATATAATGAAACTCTGGATTTTTTAAATTTATTTTTTTAAGGCCGTTTGCTTTTATTCCTGCTTTGGTGTCAAATCTTGGTGGCTGAACTGATTCCGCGTAAGGACGCAGTGAAGTGCGGTCAGACCTCATGTCCGCCCAAAAAGAAAACTTTCCAAATGTATTCATTCTAATTAATTCAAATGACATGTTTTATGTTAAAGTAAGAGCTGTGATCCCTGCATGGACGCAATAATCCACGTTAAAATGACAAATGAACGCATAGAATCAGCAAGCAAGTTTACATTTTTGGTCCGACTAACCAAAAAGTCTCCATATGAGCGGTTTACTGCACAAAAACTGAGAGCATGTGCGCAGAGATACAAGCGGACCAAGGAACACTGACTCCTACCCGATCACTTCATCTCTGGCTGCGTCTACATGTTTCACAATCTCTCCATCATCTGAACTGAATCTGAATCTGTGTTGACTCTTAGATTGCAGCCCCCTAGAGGAGAAGCCTGGCTGGAAGCGCGATGCTCCGCGGACTGAAGGAAACTTGTAGCACTGAGACGGCTTACCTGCGCTGAGTGACTCAGAAATCCCCACACGGAATGTAAAAATAAAATTAAATAAAATACATCACTTCTGCTTAATGAGAAGCAAGAAGAAAGATCCAGTCCACTGAGGGTCTGGCTGGATTATCCGGGACTCTTCAGAGATCTGCGCTCATAAGGATGCGAGGCGCGATCTGTGGCTACAGCGCACAGTCTCCGCTGTATGAGGGATGGAGGGAGGGAGGGAGGGGAGGGGAGGAGAGGGAGGTAAAGCTTCATTAACAAGGTGAGATGCACACACAGGCGTGAAAGCACATTCTATAAATACATGTTTAAAGCTATTTCTCCCCAGTGAGGTAGAAACACAAACGCTCCAGTTTTACGCGCAGTTAAGGTGTTAAATTGTTCAATTCTGTTTTATACCCGATGGATTTAGAGAATCGCCCACCATGTACTAATGGTGCCTGGCTGGATTATCCGGGACTCTTCAGAGATCTGCGCTCGTAAGGATGCGATCATGGATGTTCATGGGATGATGAAGTCATGAATTTAATATTAACAGAGCATTCCACCGCCTTGCAAGAATGCGTAACTTTTTCATTTTGTGTCATATTACAGCTAAAAACAGACCAACAGACAGATCAATGCGAGTTATGGAATTATTTTTTTACATTAATTTACATATAAAACTTAGAGGTAATAAAACCTGTGTCACTGTAGTTTCAACTGTAGTGATTTCAGGGCACAAAAGTTATGCATATGTCATTTTTATAGAAGATGCTCAAAGTAAAGACAGATTATAGTTATGTTTGGACTATTCTAACACATACTTTGATATAAACAATTCCTTCATAACCCTTCAGCTGTTGTCTTTCGCTACAGTCTCTTTTCTGCACCATTTTCAGTTTCTATGAAGGTTTATTCCACTTTTTACAATATTTAGCACCTTTCATCTCTCCGTCAACTTTAAAGCACTCTGTATTGTTAGGCCAAAGTGCTGAAATGGGTTCATTAAGGCTGCTGCATTACAAAAGTCATGTCATTTTGTTCTCAACATCTTGTCACACCTGGGTAGCTTTTCGCTCCATTTAAACTAATGTCTGGTTGGGTGTGTTTTTAGAAAAAAGGGCCAGCTTCTCAACTTCCAGGAGTTGTTTTTTTTATATTTGCTTTATTTATTTGCTTGGCTTTGGTCAAATTGCAAAAAGGATATCCTATGGGTTTGTACTTGCAACATTATTGCGATGACCAGATTCATGGAGTGCATGACTAATAATGGGAGATTCTACCTTCTTTGAGCTTGAGTTGTGATGTTCTTCTTGGCTGCAATCCTTTGCCACAGAGTAGCTGATGGGTAAATGGATTAAGCTAATTATTACAAGAGTATCCTGGAAGATCTAGATCTAAATATAAAATAGTAGAATGGAACAGTCAAAACCCAGACCTAAATCCAATAAAGAATCTGTTAAACTGCTAGAACCAGCCACACTTCACAATTCATTCTTTATGTTGCTCTGTAATATAAAAAAAACTATAAAATGTATTATTGCATTTAGATTTTTACTTTGCAATGCAATAAAACCTACAAAGGGTACAGTTTTCTAACTTTTTTCAGCCCACTATAAGACTGACAGCCAGGTTTAGATTGATTTCCTAATTGCCTTTACCCTGGGCAAACGGCTGTGCATTTCTCCCACCATGCAATGCGATTATTTTCCTAACAGAAAACAATAATGTCAGGCAAACCAGGCCTGCTGGCTTGTAACTCGGCTCAGTGAAGCAGTGGATGTGGGAGCAGCTGTCAGCCTGCGTGTAAGCAGGACACTTGGCAAAATTATGCAGAAACACACTCGGCCTACAGACCCAGAGTTATAACAAGTGGCCCAGCACACAAGAGGGTAAGGGAGGGGTCCCTGTGCAGCCTGATGTCTGTGTGTATTTGGGTAGGGGACGGGTGGCGGGAGGTGGGGAGGGTTGATGATGAGCAGATGAGCTGGAATCAGAGCTGCAGTCTCATGAGGAGAATGAAAAGGCAGTGTGTGTGAGTGTGTGTCTCTGAGCTCTTTGATTCACCCCTATTCGATATTGGGATGTTATTTACACACCTGCTGCCACCGGGACAAGCAAAAATACCCACTTGCTTCTGGCCTAAATGTACACAAGACCACTTATCAGGAAGAAATCCAGACTACCTCATATTTAGACAGCAGGGACATCATCTAAGGGCCCTTTGGATTATTTAAGAATTAAAACTGAATACTAGTAGGTATCCCTTCTCACCTTTTTGTGGAAAAACACTACCTTTTGACAGTTATGTTTGATGAGCTGCAACACTATTTCAGAGCATCTATAAATAGTGCTTTGACCTGGTTTACTTGATTCATCAAGATCCCTAATGAAGCTGAAAACTCAGCCATAAGTTTAGCTCAAAGATAATTGAACAAGAACTTACAGAAGAAATCTAATTGTTATTAAAAGTATTACATTAACCATTGTGAACCACATAATAATGCACAGATGCTTGCCAAAAGGCTAATCAAGAACTGGGAAGTTATCCTCCAGATGGCTCTCAGGTCTAGTTTAGCTTAAGATGGATGAAGGGAGTTTGTTCAAAAGGTACAACAACTTAGATAAGACGAGAGAAGACCTGCCTGCTCAGCACCTGAGCCTTACCCCACCCTGTGTGCCCCCCCTATATCTTCCTGTTAGACAGACTAATGGGGAGCTGGGAGCACTTTTTATATTGCTTGAACCCCTACTGTGATCTGCTTCAGCTGTCAGATAGGCTGATTCCAACCCCTGGAGGAGTTAAAGTACATGTGTGTGTCAGTGTTTGTACCACTGTAAAGTTCTATTGTGGTTAGATATTTTGCTAAATTAAGATGTTTTGCTTCATTTTGAATCTGTGCTTCTCATGCAGAAGCATATTTAAGTACCAAAAGGGTTTTAAAATGTGTCCCAAATTGAGCACTTTTAAAGCTATATGTGATTTCAGTATGTGGAGATTTTCAAAATGAATGTGATGGAAGTTGAATTTGCACACTTCCCACAGTCACTTCAGCATGTATCTTGCCAGATAAACACATTGATGCATAGGATAAACAAAGCTAGCCTTAACATAGAAACCAACAATAGTAGTTTCATCCTGAATTCAAAACAGCTATGGTATTTCTTTATAAGCCACTAGTATTTGAATCCAAGTATAGCAAAGCAAGTATACCACATGCATCTTATACAGGAATTTCTTTGATAGCAGGTGTGTGCATCGTAAAATTAATGGTGTGGACCCATTCAATAGTCCTGAAGCAGGTTTAAGTAAGGGTAAGTATCAATTTTATTTAAATTACTATGCAACATTTGAAAGAACCTTTTTGTCTCATAAACTATTGACCGTTTTTAGGTAGGAGGATAACTAGTTATTGCAGGAAAAATTTTCCTATAAATTGGTTTTCTCAGATATGCTTGAAATGTATAATACCATTCTGCATAATATCCTAAAGTTCAAGTATAACAATTTGGACTCAAAACATATACCACAATCCAGTGAAGGTTAAAAGATGCTTATTGAAACAGTAGTAGGTGTTCAAGCTCAAACATAACAAACCATTTGAAAGACTTGATGGTGAGTGACTGTCAGCAAACACAGACATAATTGTTTATGCAAGTAGAGAGTTACCAGGCAGAAGTGGTTTTGTGTCACTTACAGGACCATATCCCGAAGATCACTCTATATGCTGGAAACTGTGTAGAATTATGTCATGGAGAGAATCCTCCTTTCTTTCTTATTCACATTAAGCAGGATGGCCAGTTGAACAGTCTAGTTGAGCAGCATGGGATGTAAGAAAGAAATAGGAAATAACAAAATGAAAATCCGTGAGGCATTAATTGATATAGAGTTACATTAAGAAGGGGTCAGAGATTGAACCAGTCACTCACTGTATGGATGTGGAGCGGACAGAGGTAGTGGTCCGGGAAGTAGCGACAGGTCTGGGAAACAAGCAGAAAAAAAATGCCAACTGAGACCCAACACAATGACTGTGACAAGACGGCAGACAATCTCACCCTGCAGGATGATTGCAGAGCAGTGGCTTATATAGGCAACAGGAATAAATAAGAGTAGCTAAGGGAGGAGCTGTGAACAGAGCAGTAGCATGAATCATCCCAGGAAACACAGGAAAAAGGGAAATCATGACGAATGTTCATTAGCAAATTATGATATAATCTCACTATTCCACAATTTAAGCCAGTACGCCACTTTTACTTGTCTCAGAATGTACTTTGCAGCTGCAGTCAAGCCAGTATCCAGATAAGCAAACTGCCAAAACCTAATTAATTGGGGTAGTGAATTCATTGGGGTGGTTTTCATGCTTGCTAACAGTAAAGTGTATTAAAGTATGTTTACTTGTCAGAACCAGGTGATTGAGTGTAACATACAAGAAAAACTCAAACCAAACAAGTCTTTCGCTCAATGCAATCCCTAAGAAAATGCCTTGAAAAAAAAAGTATCTGCTTTTTAGAATTCTTATTAATTTTTTTCCTCTGGCCTATATTTGTAGTCCTCAAAGGTCCTGACCTTTAATGTGGTACTGTGGGGCCCAAACACAATAAAGCACAGCAAAGAAGGAAACATGTTGACAGGACAGCAACCGGCTCTTGCTTACAAGATAATAAAACTTTAATATTTCTGGCAGATTGTAGGAATACCTCATCGGGATCATTCCAAACTGTCAACAAAGGGAAGGGGAATAATAAATTGTATTTTTGCCCAAACTTGAAATTAAAAGATTTTTTTTTCCTAAATACAAAATGCTCTGATAAATTTAAAAATGAAAAACTGCATATCACCGTGAACGCAGTCCTAATCCTAAAACATGGTGGTGATTATAACATACTGTGTTATTTTATTTTATTAGTAAAAGAGAAACTTACCAAAAGTTATGAAAGCGTTCAGACAAGATCGTAGCAAACCTGACGCCAGGGAAGCCCTCTATGATTTTACCCTAAAACGGCAAAATTTTCACTATCCATGTAGTTTGTGTTGGGTTTTCAGTGAAAATCATCTTTATAAAACTACCATCACAGACAGAAAACAAAAGTCTGACACTTCAGTTGTATTTTTTAGGAAAGAAGTAGGATACATTTTGGTGCTTATTAGAAGTTAGATGCTGTAAAAGACTACAGTCTGGGGTGAAGGTTAAACTTCTGTTGTTTTGACCAAAGCGAATCCATGTGTCAGAATTCTCCAGTCAAACCTCGGACCTAATTCAAATTGAATGCACTTCAATTGATCACAATCAATCACATTTGGTTTATTATTGAAAGAGTTTCCAATCTAACCCACCAGATTGCATTAAGTTATTGACTTGCAACCAAATCATCCAATCTGACTTTAAGTTTGGCGTACTTTGGAAAAAAGAAGTTACATCTAATTGTGGTTATGTGTAACAAGATTAATAAACACTCCAAAACACCGACAGATGAAACATCAGCAAATAAGTTAACTGCATAATCTTTCCTTTTTGTGAGGGATTCATAGATCAGAACTGATAAGTATTTCGGAAATATTTATTTCTTTGACTTGACAGTCGTCTTACCCAGTGTTGACCTATCACACAATATCCTAAAGCATTAAAAACAAGTTTGTGCTCTGAAGTGTGACAAAATGTGAAAAAAAGTACAAGATGTATACCATGTTTAGCTTCGTTCTGATAGAACAGGAAAAAAAAGTCAAACTTGTTTCTGGAAAACACAAAAAATTGTTATTTCATGCAAGCATAAATGGAACAATTAAGCATTTAAGCTAATGAATGAGATTTAAAAAGTGCAGTAAATATTTCCACAGACAATTCCTCCTTGGAGCATTGGGACGTTTTTTGTGAAATTCATAGACCAAGGCTTTTTGTATAAAACTAAGTCTCAAGTGTCAAAACCCCATTAGACTAATTAAGTCAGTGGACCCTCAAAGAGCCCTCTTTCAAACATTCGGAAAGAGAGGCAAACATGGATGGGATAGATATGGTGAGAAACAAGACAATGGATGGAGAGAAGTTAGACGGAGAAAGAATGGAGGGGATGCTGTGAATGAAGGAGTAGAAGAAGAATATGCTTTCTGATACAGGAAAGTAAACTAAACAGAAAGTCCAAGTAGACATTTTAAAGCAAGTATGTAGCCTTACGACCTGAGAAAATCAGTAAGGCATTGGCTTAGAGATGTTGCTGTAATTATTCTAAACAAATGAGACCATTTTCCACATGACTGGCAGCCTCCAACAGCCCCCAGCAGCCTCTCCACTTACTACACTCATTACCAATTGCTCAAACCTTCATAGCATAAACATACATGTATGATGTGGTCTTCATCAGTAGTCCTACACCTATCGTTTGCATATTGTGACACGTAAGAACCTCAAACATCAATGTGTTTTATTTGTATTTCATTGAATACTAAGGGTGCACATGTGAAACTAATCCCAGGTTCATATTCATTATGCAAACTGTCTCCTTTGCCAGAGGCAACCCTGATTTAATATCACAGTGTTAGGATTCATTGCCACCTGTATCCTTTTTGTAGTGTAAAGCTTCTTTATATAGATATTGAAACAAAAACAAAGAAGAAACATTTATATAAACCTATTAAAAAAACGTCATGGTCATCAGACTTTTGGAATGATTCCACGTATGATATACGTTTTCTGTCATTAATGATCTGGAATTTCATTATTCTGTTTTTGTAAACAAGTAAATGGATTTTTGTTTATAGTGTCCTTTCTTTGTTTTGCCCGTCTTAGTCTTCCAGTTTTCCTTTGGTCAGTGTTGCTATTTGCTTCTCCTGCTCACCAGATCGCTGTACTATGAAGTAAAATTTGAAGTTTAGCAGCACAGAGGTGGATTTTGTGTTGGGTTAACTCTTATGTGTTTTAGCCTGGTTAGATCATCACAGCTACATGAACTCGAATCATGGTAAAAATGGACTTCACCTAAATAGCACTTTTCGAATCAAACTGACCACTCAAAGCACTTTACACTATAGCCACATTCACCACCGATACATGCATCGGTAGGCAAATTGGGGTTAATTGCCTTGCCCAGGGGCACATTGCCATGTGACAGGGGGCAGCTGGAATTGAACCTGCAATCTTCCTGATTGCAAGACAACTACTCTACCCACTGTGAGTAACAAGATCAGCTTCAGTTTACACTTCACACTTAGGCATCTGAAATTTGGGGTGTGTAGTTTGGGTTCTCCTCTAATTTGCTGTTCTCCTTGCCTAACCTTTCAGTTTTACTGGTATTTTTGAAAGGATTACACATTACTCTATGTGTTGTTAAAAACTTTGAATATTTTTGGTTTAAACTGCTTTACTCCTTTCTTCCTGACCTGCTTGATGCATTTCTTAGTGCCCTTAATAATGTTACTTCACTAATGTTCTCTTAGAAACTGTCAGCAGGGAGGTTGTTGTTTGAGTCAATTCATCAGGTGTCCAGTAGGAGTCATCAGTCCTCGGATGCTGGAGCTTCCTTCACAGGTGCATCCTATTTCCCCAGACGAGCCAAGCAGTATAAGAGGAGTGGGGAGCCGGCTATTCGTCGCCTGAGTATTATCTACCACTGGTAACTCGATCCTCAGTGCCCCCTG
>JAVLVB010000562.1:363857-375431 GCA_032876305.1 Orestias chungarensis | reverse complement strand
AGCTCTTTTTAGATTGAGCTTTAATCTATTTGGTTTTGGCCGTGGGCAGGACAACGTCTCAATGGGATGTTGGGTAGGTAACTGTAGAGAAGCCGCAGAGAGGAGTTCTAAACTACGACTCTGCTTCCTGGTCTGGACCCTGGTTTGTCAGTAATTTGGGGAGTTAATAAATTTGGCCATATTTCTAGAAAGAAGAGCGCCTCCGTCCAAAGTTGGATGGATGCCGTCTCTCCGGATCAGACCAGGTTTTCCCCAAAAGGTTTTCCAATTATCAATGTAACCCACACTGTTTTCTGGACACCACCTAGATAACCAACGGTTGAATGACAACATGCGACGAAACATGTCGTCACTGGTCCGATCAGGCAGGGGACCAGAGAAAACTGGTCCCCAGGTTTCCAGAGGGGGTCAACAGTTCTCTGATGCTGGAGCTTCCTCCAAAGGTGCGCCTGGTTACCACTGACGAGCTGGGCCAGTATAAGAGGAGTGGTGAACCAGCTACTCAACGCCTGAGTATTATCTACTACCGGTCACCTCTTGTCATCCAACTCTAACAATCAACTAGTTCCTCTCTGGCTTCCCTCATCATCTGGTTCATACTCCTCTTGGCTAAGCTCGATCTGTCCGCTCCAGCATCCATCATCTTCTGCTCTGACCTCCTCTGGATCTAACCTCATCATCCCCACTGGAAAAGACTCCCCGCTGACTCCTCCCTGGCGATTCCAACTCACCGTCTAAAAAGCTCCCGGTCTCCAACGTCATCGACGCCCTCTGTTTCCTGCCGTTTCCTGTTGCCCCGCTGTTTCCCGTGTCTCGCCATTCACTGCAGTTGCCCGTTGCCGATCAGTCCGGATTCCCTCTCCCCAGAAGTCAACTAAAATAAATCATTGTAAATATCTCCTGAGAGTTCTTTGTTTATGTGGGTCCGAAGATTAAACAGCAACATGACAGAATACTCAGGCCAAATGGACCCACAGGAGACTCTCAGGAGGGTAATTTCAGATCAGTCCGCCATGCTAAACTCCCACGAGTCCGTCCTTCGATCCCTGTCCGAACAACAGACCAAAACAAACCAAACCCTGGATCAAATCACCTCACTTCTGCAGAATCTTGTTCCCAAGGCCGCCGATCTCATCCCCCCTCCGTATGAGGGCGCTGCAGCATCCTTCACACCGTCCCCACCACATCCGGTTAACGAATTTCCGGTTCCGGGTCCTCGAGGGGTCTCACTTCCGGTTCCGGAGCGGTACTCCGGAAGTGCTGGCGGCTGTGAGGGCTTTCTTATGCAGTGTTTGTTGGTTTTTACCTATTCACCTCAATCATTTCTCAATGATTATGCCAAGATAGGGTTTGTGATCGGACACCTGTCCGGTTCAGCGCTTAAGTGGGCTGAGTCACGCTTCCTGAGATATCCAGAGTTCAATTTGTCATTTTGTGACTTCAGGGAGGAACTTCTGAGGAACTTTGGTTTCGAGACTGATTATCCGACGGTAGCTCGGAAAATCAATAGACTGAGACCGGGTTCCAGGACCGTGGCCGAGTTTGCCATCGAGTTCCGGACACTGGCGGCCCGGTTGGGTTGGGACCCCCGCTCTCTCAAGGATACTTTTCGTCGCGCTCTGAACGAGCCCCTCCAGTATGAACTCGCTCTCCCTGATGAACCCCATACGTTAGAGGATTTTATTTCTCTAGCAGCTCGGATTGATGGTCGTCTGAGAGAACGAGGTCATATAGGTATTAGCCGTAGAGCATCTCTTGGTCGTGCCCCCACAGTCGTTCACTGTTCGTTCCAGCCTCCGGTTACTCCTCCTAGGACTATCCCCGAGCCTCGTAGACCATCATCCCCGGGACCGGAACCCATGGAGGTCGGACGAACCAGGTTAACCCCGGAGGAACGGCAACGGAGACTTAGGTCTAGAGAGTGTCTCTATTGTGGTACCCCGGGTCACTTTATTGATGTCTGCCCTTCTCTCCACGAGGAGAAGCTCCCCGGAAGGGTCCGCCTGTAAAGACTAGGCTTCAGACGGACCCAATCCCTCGTTCTAGTCAGTCTCGTCTTCTGCTTCCAGCCACATTATTGTTTAATAGTAGGACTTTTAACTGTTCTGTGCTCGTAGATTCTGGTTGTGAGCGGTCGTTAATCATCCAAGCTCTCATCGATCAACTCAGTTTACCCAGTTCCACCCTAGATAATCCGCTTCAGGTTGCCGCTTTAGACGGCAGATCTTTGACAACTATAACCCACATCACCCAGCCATTACAGATTACTCTCTCAGGAAACCACACAGAAACTAAATCATTGTTTATTTTTTCTTCTCAACAGCCCAACATTATTCTCGGTTTCGATTTGCTTCAGGAAAATAATCCTACTATATATTGGTCAGATTGCACTATTACATCTTGGTCAGGATACTGTCTCTCCTCATGTCTCCAGGCTGCCGTTCCTTCTAGCCCGCCCCTAGAGGACGTCTCCATCGACTCTCAGGACCTCAATAACATCCCCAGGGAGTACCTGGACTTAAAACAGGCCTTTAACAAAGGTAAGGCCTGTTCACTACCACCTCACAGACCATACGACTGCGCCATCGATCTTCTTCCGGTAGCTCCATTGCCATCAAGCCGCCTATACAACATCTCCCTTAAGGAGCATGAGTCGATGCAGACATATATAAATGAATCGCTCTCAGCTGGCATTATTAGCTCCTCCTCATCTCCGTTAGGGGCGGGTTTCTTCTTTGTGTCTAAGAAAGATGGTCGACCCTGCATCGATTACAGAGGTCTAAATACCATAACCATAAAGAACAAGTATCCACTACCTCTCATCACCGCCGCTTTCGAGTCCCTTCACCAAGCAACTATATTCACCAAACTGGAACTATGTAACGCCTATCACCTCATCCGCATTCGCCAGGGAGATGAATGGAAGACAGCCTTTAAGACACCCCTTGGGCACTTCGAGTATTTGGTCATGACTTTTGGTTTGTGTAATGCCACATCCATTTTTCAAGCACTCATCAATGATGTCTTCCGTGATTTTCTTAATATTTTTGTTTTTGTTTACCTTGACGATATTCTCATTTTTTCTAAAGATCCAGAGGAGCACAAGTCTCATGTTCGTCAAGTCCTCCAACGCCTCCTTCAGAACCGTCTATACATTAAGGCCGAGAAATGTGAGTTCAACCAAACATCCATCACATTTCTCGGCTACATTTTTGAAAGCGGGAAGATCCGAGCAGATCCCTCAAAGGTCCTTGCTGTCACCGACTGGCCCACACCCAACACCCGTCAACAGCTTCAACGCTTCCTACGTTTTGCTAATTTCTATCGCCGATTTATAATCAATTACAGCCAGACCGTTTCCCCACTCACTGCACTCACCTCAATAAATAGAACCTTCACTTGGACCCCCGAAGCCGAACTAGCCTTCAATAGAATCAAAACCCTGTTTTCCCAAGCTCCAGTTCTTATCCAGCCTGACCCCATCCGTCAATTGACCCTGGAGGTGGACGCCTCCGACCTGGGAATTGGAACCATCCTCTCCCAGAGATCAGAGGAAGATAACACTCCCCATCCCTGCGCTTTTTTTTCCCGAAGTCTTTCCCCTGCTGAACGCAATTACGATGTGGGAGACCGTGAGCTCCTAGCCATCAAACTAGCCCTTGAAGAATGGCGTCATTGGTTGGAAGGTGCTAATCATCCAGGACTGGTTTGGACCGACCATCGTAACCTAGAATATATTAAGTCAGCCAAACGCCTCAATCCCCGAAAGTCTCGATGGTCCCTGTTCTTTTCTAGGTTTAACCTTTCCATATCTTTCAGACCCGGATCCAAGAACGTTAAACCTGATGCCCTCTCCCGGCAGTTCTCCCCTGATGACAGTCTTCCAGCTCCAGCTCCCATAATCTCCCCCGACTGCGTGGTTGGCTCGGTATCCTGGGAGATCGAGGGCATCGTTAAGGAAGCTCTCCTCCGTGAACCAGACCCCCAAACCACTCCTCAGAAAACCATATACGTTCCAACTCCCGTCTGTTCTAAGGTCATACACTGGTTCCATACGTCTCGCCTGTTTTGTCACCAGTCGGACTATTGCACTAATCTCCCGTAGGTTCTGGTGGTCAAACCTTCACAGGGACGTGCTCGATTACATCCACGCCTGCCCCATCTGTTCAAGAAATAAAACCGGTAACAAACCCCCCTCTGGCCTTCTGCAGCCTCTGGAAATCCCCAAACGTCCCTGGTCCCACATAGCAGTAGATTTCATCACCGGCCTCCCATCCTCTCAGGGTATGACCACCATCCTCTCCATAATTGATCGTTTCTCAAAAGCATGTCACCTCCTTTCCCTCCGAAAATTGCCCTCAGCTTTTCAGACTGCCCGTCTCCTGGTTAAGCATGTCTTCTGGTTACATGGTATACCGGTGGACATTCGTTCTGACCGTGGCCCCCAGTTTGCCTCGCAGGTTTGGAGGCATTTTTGTGCTGCACTGGGGGCCAAGACTAGTCTGACTTCAGGTTACCACCTGCAGTCTAACGGTCAGACAGAGCGGCTTATTCAGGAGTTCAAGGCAGCGCTCCGGTGTCTCACCTCCACCCATCAAGCAGACTGGAACCAGCACCTTCCCTGGGTAGAATACGCCCACAATTCCCACGTCTCCGCAGCTACTGGTTTGTCGCCCTTTCAGATCTCCTTGGGGTACCAGCCACCACTGTTTCCCGCTGACCAGAGGGATATCTCGGTGACCTCCGTTAACCATCATATCCGCCGTATCCACACCGTTTGGAGGGAGACCACATCATCATGCAACGTTCCTCTGCTGCCAACAAGAAGTTTGCTGACCGGAGACGTACACCAGCCCCCACCTACTCTCCTGGTCAGCAGGTCTGGCTCTCGTCCCGAGATATCCCTTTAAAATCTGTGTCTCTCAAACTCTCGCCTTGTTTCATCGGTCCCTACACCATCCTCTCCGTGATCAATCCCTCCTCCGTTCGTTTCCGTCTGCCCCCTTCACTCCGGATCCATCCTACCTTCCATGTGTCCCAAATAAAGCCGGTCCTAACCAGTACTCTGTGCCCTCCAGCCGACGCCCCTCCACCCGCCCGTATCGTTGATGGGCACCCGGCTTATGAGGTCCGGAGGATCGTGGCCACCCGTCGACGAGATCGTGGTCATCAGTTCCTCGTCGACTGGGAAGGTTACGGTCCCGAGGAGCATAGCTGGGTGCCTTGTTCCTTTATTTTGGATCCTAGTCTCATTGACGATTTTGAGGCCTCTTCTTCATCTTCTGGACCGCCAGGTTGCGGTCCTTGAGGGGGAGGGGTATTGTCAGTATGAGTCTTTTCTAGTCACTTCCCCAGGTTTCCAGAGGGGGTCAACAGTTCTTGATGCTGGAGTTTCCTCCACAGGTGCGCCTGGTTACCACTGACGAGCTGGGCCAGTATAAGAGGAGTGGTGAACCAGCTACTCAACGCCTGAGTATTATCTACTACCGGTCACCTCTTGTCATCCAACTCTAACAATCAACTAGTTTCTCTCTGGCTTCCCTCATCATCTGGTTCATACTCCTCTTGGCTAAGCTCGATCTGTCCGCTCCAGCATCCATCATCTGCTGCTCTGACCTCCTCTGGATCTAACCTCATCATCCCCACTGGAAAAGACTCCCCGCTGACTCCTCTCTGGCGATTCCAACTCACCGTCTAAAAAGCTCCCGGTGTCCCACGTCGTCGATGCCCTCTGTTTCCTGCCGTTTCCTGTTGCCCCGCTGTTTCCCGTGTCTCGCCATTTCCCGTGTCTCGCCATTTACTGCAGTTGCCCCTTGCCGATCAGTCCGGATTCCCTCTCCCCATAAATCAACTAAAATAAATCATTGTAAATATCTCCTGAGAGTTCTTTGTTTATGTGGGTCCGAAGATTAAACAGCAACATGACAGATATACTGTAACTGTTATTTTCTCTCATGGTTTTGAAAGGCAAAGATTTGAGTCCCACACAGACATCTTTATTGCATTCTGTAACTTGAGGCAGTTGAGGCTATTGGTAACTTGCATTTAAAACCATACTAGCTATTTTTTTCATCCATCAAGATTAGGGTATAAATTAAACTTTAGCATTACATCCGTGTTGTGTGGATATTTGGTCACCTACACTTTCCTGAGCGAAGTGGTTCAACACCCTCACTTTTCCCACAGTTCTGATTTGAAACCGCTCTTCCAGTC
This sequence comes from Orestias chungarensis, assembly GCA_032876305.1. NCBI lineage: Eukaryota > Metazoa > Chordata > Actinopteri > Cyprinodontiformes > Cyprinodontidae > Orestias > Orestias chungarensis. The sequence goes on along the minus strand of JAVLVB010000562.1, from coordinate 369,218 downwards.
TGATCCCTTCATATTGCATTGCTTTTAATTATGGTATTATATTTGTGGCCCCAACTGAGCGCACAGTGAGACTGATGTGAGAACCCTAATTCGTTTTCTAGCAAACGCTCAACTCTGAGTCCGTCTTATGCTTGGTTTGTGTTCACAACCAAAAACAGTGTATATGTAAATGAACCAATCATTGACCCCCACCCACCCACATACAGTATAGTGTGACTGTCATTTCATTGTTTTGTACCTTGTGTTCTATAGATAAAGCTGATATGTAATAATTAAGAGGCCCAGCTAAAAATTCATATTGATTGTCCATATCATGAAGCAATAAAATAAAACTTGTGGTTGGAAATTTTTATATTTCTGAGCAACTTTGTGCTGCACTGATGTAGGTCTGAAGTGCCAAGGTGTCATAGATTGTGTCCTTTCAGCCTTAAAGGAGGTTGCTGAACGGAACAAACCAGGAGAAAATAGAAAGAGATTGAGCGAGAACGGAAAGTGGCACCACAGTGATTGGAGAAGGCAGAGACCTGATTAGCCATCGGTAACACGCACTTTTGGAGAAAAACTTGGGAACATGAGAAAAGGACAGGTGTCAGAATCCCACAATAAAGCAACAGCTACAGAAGAGTTATGAACAGCGAAGGGTGCAGGGGTGGAAGCATGAAAAGATTAGGAGCTGTGTCAGGAGAAGTTGGGCTTAAAGATCAATTCCTACTTTATGATTCTGGGCCTGCTGTTTAAAAAGAAAGGCAACTCTCCTCCTTTTTTTGTCTTTGGAGGGTGATGTCATCTCTATATGGATCCTTTGGTCAGCTGCCATCATCACTTAGTTCTTTGTCACTGTCACCATCTACACACACATATCCACTTAGCCCCCAAGCGACCTACATTTTAATGCACATTTGCTGCAAAGGACACAAATATATCTGTTTTATTGGATGGATGGAGCCAACATAGAAAGGACTGCAGTAGAGCAGCCACAATCCAGGAACTACCGAGGCAAGAAGAGCTTTATGACTTGTTTAGACTGACCAGCCTTACCTCTTACTGTGATGTAGTGGAGCAGTGCATTCCTTTTAATATAGGAGAGTGCTTCCAGAAGTGGCTTACCATATGAGGGAGGGTGGGGCCATAAATCATTTCAAATCATTATGAATTCATGGCTGAGAGTGGAATGCTGTGGGGATGTGTATGTACGGCTTTTCTTGGGGCTCTTTTCCATCTCGAATCTAAAATGTACGGCCTGCAGCTAAGATTTAATTACAGAGCCGGCCACCAATAGAGGTGCCAGTAGGCAAACACTGATATATAGCCATCACTTTTCCTTAAAAGTGCAAACCAGAGCCTATGCAGGCATTTTATTACATTGCTAATATTCAGATGAGTGTGTAGGGAAGGGTACTTTATTGGGGGTGGTTGCAGGGCGGGGCAGAGTGAGTGGAAACAAGTGCTGCAGTAGCTTGCCTATCGTCTGTCAATTGATTAAGGAGGTCATTTGAAAGTCAATCTCTATATCTCTCTCCCTGCCACCCATATGCAACCCACCCTGCAACCTACTCCCATTCCTCTGTCCGGAATTACTACATGAGCCAATTAAAGCAAACCTGCCATGCGACTCGGCGTTGTGGGCTCGTAATTTTTAACTCATTGTAATTAAAAGAGTTACTGCTGCTGTGGTGTGAGAACATGTGGATGTGTTGGCTAATAGTTAAGAGTTAAGGTGGGTGGGGGGCATGAGGTGAGAGTGGGCCAGTGACATAAAAGGGCAAAGTTCAGATTGTAGAGAATGATTGAAAATTTGTGAGAGAAAGGGGAAAGGGGTGGTGGGATGAGAGAACACCATTGTGTTTCTGTTCGTGTGAAAAGGGGTGCTAACATGTCAGCATGGTCCCCCAGGGAAGCACTAACAAGATGAACTGATTGTGTCGGTTGTGTTCTCTTGTACAATCAATCAGTCGTCCCAAAGACGACACCAGAGGGAGAAAGGAGTATATGTGTGTTTGTGTGAGCGTTTTTTTTTTATTGTACTCTTAAAAAGCAAAACTGTAAAAGGTTGCAAGAGTTAACACAGCCTTTATATGCGTTTGGTCATCAGAAAATACTGCCTGAACTTCACATTACATGCATTACAATCCATACTCACATTTGGCGGTGAACAATAGTTATGCAACATACAACTCAACAATTTTACCATTGGCACATTAGCAAGATATTTAAATGTCTTTACCAAGTTCTTGAAGAGGAGTTTCTGAAGTTACTCCCAAAATACTTTTCAGCAACCTGGCAACACCCTAAAAATAAATACATTTGTTTCATTCCATTTATGTAACTATAGATACAGAGTAAAATAGCAATACTCATTTTTAAAAGGCAATTAATTCATAAAAATATACATTTACCTAATTCAGTTCATAATGTTAAAGGTGTAAAACAAATTTTTTTGAGAATCTCAATTTTACCTTTATTTTAGAATTATTTATTTATTTTAATGTTTCCTTTTTATTCCACCATCACTATGATCCATGAAATCAGTTCGTGACCCTCACCCTATTTGGTGTGTTGTGACACCCATATGTAAATCCCTGTTTTTTCAGAACAACTAAACTCATCCTCACATGACAAGAAACAGGTCAGGACAACAAAAACCAAGTCAGTTTATTTGCATACTGCTAATTAGTTTTAACATCTTTTTCCTTTATGCTTTTAAATAGTAAAATTTCATGACAGAACCAAGATTCATTGAATACTAAGATACAGTCTTCTTACCCTGTGTTGGTCTATAACACAATATCCTAAAGCAATAAAAGCAAGTCTCTGGGTTAGCAATGGAACACTTTTTAGTGTATAAACAGAGCCTGCTGTATCTTGCTGATTTTTTTTGTCATAATATAGGCTTGTAGAAATATTGCCCGCTTTCACCTAAAAATAGCAGCTGAGTCTGGATGTTGACACATACATGCTGTTGTACATAAGTCATTCATCTGCATACTATTCATTAACGCCAGCATGTTTGATTTTTTTATGAGCATTACCAAGGTTTTACAGCAGTAAAGCATGTTTACACGCAGGCACAAGGAAGAATTAAGTTACAACTCGTTTTAGACTCTTTTACTCTCAGACACTTCAATTCTCCTTCCTCTTCTGTCATCCTTCCCCACTGTGTCGATTTCCAAATTCTCCATTATGGGTTCCAATAAAAAAGCGTGAAATGAAAACATAATTGGGTTTTAATTTGACTGTGGAGCTCCAACTACCCACTGACAAAGCTCAACTGGATCGCTGTTCACCATCACATTAAGGACAGTGACAAAGATTAGAGTAAAGTGCTACTAGATAGAGTATATATATATATATATATATATATATATATACATATATATATATATATATAATTTTATATTTTTTTATGTCTGTAAACAAAAGGGATTTGTGGGGTACTTACATGTCATTACTTAAGTGTTTAATAAGGAAAGTAAGAACCACCTTGTTAAAATCTTCACTAATATCATAGGGAATGCATGATAGTATACAAGAGGGGGATTTTGTTTGTTTGTCTCTCTCAGGGCTAGATATGGTGGTGGACCTTAACTGAAATGCCAGTTAAGAAACAAACATGGTTACTGGGGTTACTCCAGCAGAGCTGTATAAAGATCCACAGCTCAGGTAGGAAAGATCCGTTGAAAAAACAAGTTTAAGTTATGCACTCAACAAATCTGGTCATTATAGAAAGGTGATGAGAAAATACCCAACGTTTAAGAAACCAATAAGATGACAGATTGCCACAAGACAGGCAGAGAAGAGGTTAAACTTGGCCTGTGGTCAGATGAGACCCAAATAGATTTCTTTTTTTTTTGGCATTATGTGAAACCCCATGCATGCTGGAAAACTAGCACTGTGCATCGTCATGAACACTCCACCTACATAATAAACCTTGACAATAGCAGCATCATGCTGAGGAATCGGTGAGCTGGTTGATAGGGTGGATTCCTTAATTTCCAGGGCAATCCTGGAAGATTTCACAGCCTTAGTTCACTCTACATACAACCAGCACTACCATGGTTAAAGCATATTGTGTTGCCTGTGCTAAAATGGTCTAGTTAAAGCACAAACCCTGATCATAGTATAGTTGTGTTGTATTTTCAACTTTTCAGATTATTGTTATGTAAAACTGGTTTATAAGCACATACAAGTAACTTTATTTTGGTGTGTCACAAAAAATGTAAAAAAAGGTAGAAGTGTGTCTAAGTCCGATTTCCAAGCTTGGTAAACATACATAAATTCAAGATTTTTAACGTCATTGTTTGTTTGCTATAACAGAGATAAAGACGAGATAAATGTAAGTGAAAAAAGAAATGTATTGTTTATTTATTATGAGTCTTTTTATGAGCTTTATTATAGGTCTGGTCTAAACTAATCACATCCTTACACTCATTCTTATAAAGATAATGCTTCTTCGCAATGGTATGTCCAAATTAAATTTATTGGTAATGTCCATATATAATATAATTTTAACACCTGCCCCCAATCTGTTTAATATTCTCCCCTGGTCTCTGTTATTTTCCAATCCTTTCTGTTAAAATATCTCACCACCTTATTACTACATACTTGCTTAGAATTAAGCCATTTCTGATGTTTTGCAATGAAGCCCACCTCTTTTGAAACAAAGGATGCACTAAGATGAAAACTTAGGGCAATGTCAGTATCTAACATTAATAGTAGTGTTGGTCCAAAATCAATATTCACCAATATTATACATCCTTTGTTCCTCTTTTGGCAACATGAAAACTTGACCACACTGCAGGTAGTGGTAGCACAAGGAGCAAGGGAGCAACATGGAGAGAACGAGGTAAGGCAGCTGCGACATGGGGAAATGTATGAGAGTTCAGAGGAATAATGCAGCGGAGAGGAAAGGGAGGAAATGAGCTTATATACAGGGAGAGTAAGAGGTGGAATAATGGGGGAAACCTAGTTGCTAAAACAGATCCAGCAGGGAATGATTATAAAGAGCCAGAGTGAGAAAGTGAGTGGCAACAGAAAAGAAGCTGGGGATCACATGGGAAAAAAAATAAGTAACTAAAGCAAAAACTACTGCAAATACCAAATAAACAACTGAAGCTACAATTACTCCATACCCTCAGTAAAGAGTGGATGTCCAGAATAAAACTTCATGAAGAAAGAAATAGTGCAACATATTTTAGGTCATTTTGGAAAACATGTAATTTTTTTCAATATCATAGATCAGGAGTATACTGAGGACCAGGTCCATCATGATTTTGTTTTATCAAGTAAGTTTGCATGAGTTCACAGACAGTTGAACTTGACTAATACTGTTTGCAAGTTAAACCAATGTGAAATGAAAAGGAA